>LR999966.1:40014923-40027423 GCA_905220375.1 Tachina fera | reverse complement strand
AAAAAATGAACTATGTTTTCAACGTTTTGCTTTCCCTTTTTATTGTTTGTGTGCTTTGCTTCTATACTCATCCATATGTATGTATGTACATATGTATGTGTATTTAGTTCTTGCTGGCTACAACTACCCCAAATGCAATAATAAACAAGAAAACACACAAACACACCCAAAATATTTTGGATTTATGAGATTTCTAAAAAAAATTCACACTAAATTAATTTGGCATATAAAGTTTATATTATAAACCCTTTATAAAGCAAATTTATTAATTAATTAGGTTTAGTTTTCGTAAACTTTTTTAATCACAGAATCCGTGCTTTTAATATTATTATAAGGACCACAACATACATACATATGTATGTATGTATGTAGAATTGTAGAGGTACAATAATTGAACTAAAAGACCTAACTAGTTCATTCAACAAAAAAGAGCGATTGAACTAAATGAACGAACTAGTTCATTTATAAATAATGAACTATACTGACCGGTCACTTAAATGAACTAAATGGCACAAGTCTAGTTCTGATGTTAAAATACTTGCCACACCTGTTTAAGTTGAAATTTAGTCCATACTAACTATTAGTATGTGTTCTAACATCCAAATTTAGAAGAAGAAAAAATTTAAAATGAGATCGATTTACAATTTTTTAATTTTCTTTCATTTGTAAACAGTCTTGTGAAAGAAAAACAAAACAGGAAAATTAATTCGTCCATATCTAATTTTTTTCTGCTAAATTTTAATACTGGTACAAATACTATTGATTTGTATATTCCAAATTTCAACTTAAACAGGTCTAACATTTGTTTTAACATCCTCACTGGATGTTAATTTCAATAAAAGCTTGGTTTGGTAATTGTGACGAATGCTGCCCCGATTACATCAGTTGAGGTTGAAAGAGAACATTTTCAATGTACCTATAAAAGTTTATTTAGATGTGACAGTCGTCGATTTTTATTTAAAAAGATAAGTGAAAAGTTTTTGTTTATTGCAATACCAATTATAAATAAAAAGCTTGTCTTATTCTTCAAAATACAGTTCCAAAGTTTTAAATCTGATATCGTGATCGCTTTTGAAGTAAAAGTTAATTTTTTTTTCTTAAGTCCTAATTTACACTATGCAAGTCTTATTGCTACCGTTTCTATTCCTCCCGTCTCTCTCTCTCTCACTCTCCTAACTACTATCATTATTATTATCATTATTATTATTATCATTATTATTATTATCATCATTATTACTATCATCATTATTATTATCATCATTATTATTATCATCATTATTATTATCATCATTATTATTATCATCATTATTATTATCGTCATTATTATTATTATCATTATTATTATCATCATTATTATTATTATCATTATTATTATCATTATTATTATTATCATTATTATTATTATAACATATCATCATTATTATTATCATCATTATTGTTGCCATCATTATTATTATCATCATTATTATTATCATTATTATAATCATCATTATTATTATCATCATTATTATTATCATTATTGCTATCATCATTATTATTATCATCATTATTATTATCATCATTATTATTATCATCATTATTATTATCATCATTATTATTATCATCATTATTATTGTCATCATCATTGCTATCATCATTATTATTATCATCATTATTATTATCATCATTATTATTATCATCATTATTATTATCATCATTATTATTATCATCATTATTATTATCATCATTATTATTATCATCATTATTATTATCATCATCATTATTATCATCATTATTATTATCATTATTATTATCATTATTATTTTCATAATTTTTATCATCATTATTATTATCATCATTATTATAATAATCATTATTATTATCATCATTATTATTATAATCATTATTATGATCAATATTATTATTATCATCATTATTATTATCATCATTATTGTTATCATCATTATTATTATCATCATTATTATTGTCATCATTATTAGTATCACCATTATTATTATCATTATTACTAGCATCATTATTATCATTATTATTATTATCATTATTACTATCATCATTATTATTATTATTATCATTATTATTATCATCGTTATTATTATCATCATTATTATTATCATCATTATTATTATCATTATTATTATAATTATTATTATCATCATTATTATTATCATCATTATTATTATCATCATTATTATTGTCATCATTATTAGTATCACCATTATTATTATCGTTATTACTAGCATCATCATTATCATCATTATTATTATCATTATTACTATCATCATTATTATTATTATTATCATTATTATTATCATCGTTATTATTATCATCATTATTATTATCATCATTATTATTATCATTATTGTTATTATAATTATTATTATTATCATCATCATTATTATAGTTATTATTATCATCATTCTTATTATCATCATTATTATTATCATCATTGTTGTTATCATCATTATTATCATCATTATTACTATCAATATTATTATTATCATTATTATTATTATCATTATTATTATCATTATTATTATCAGGGAAACCACAAATATGCAATTGCATGTTTTTTCTTGTCTGATATATCAATGCGTAATTAAGATTTTTATCCGTTTCACCATTTTTTATGAATTCTGGCATCGATTTTATAGTGCATATTTTTGCATATTTTGCCCTTTACAGTATTTTTTTGCATACTTCAGTCTAACACGCATATTTTGAGCATTTTTTTAATTTTTAGATCATATTTGGCGTTTTTAGGGCATATTTTGGTACGTTTAAAAAAATTTTATTTTAATGTTAAGAAAAAAAAATTTATTATAAATGTATATTTTCCGTCAAAATTTAATATTGTATTGAAAGAAAAAGTAGTATGGGGAAGCAATATTTTGGTACCATTATGAAATTAGACTTTAAAAAATCGATTTCACACGTTTTCTTGTGAGTTCTGATTAGTCTTGTGTAGTTCATGAACGAACTAGTTCAAATGAACGATTCAGTACTTTGAACTAAGTGAACTAGTTCAATTGTTTTACGCTCAATAGTTCAATTTTTGAACTAGTTCAATTTGTGAACTAAGAACTAAGACACAAAATAAACTAACAAAAAATGAACTATGTTTTCAACGTTTTGCTTTCCCTTTTTATTGTTTGTGTGCTTTGCTTCTATACTCATCCATATGTATGTATGTACATATGTATGTGTATTTAGTTCTTGCTGGCTACAACTACCCCAAATGCAATAATAAACAAGAAAACACACAAACACACCCAAAATATTTTGGATTTATGAGATTTCTAAAAAAAATTCACACTAAATTAATTTGGCATATAAAGTTTATATTATAAACCCTTTATAAAGCAAATTTATTAATTAATTAGGTTTAGTTTTCGTAAACTTTTTTAATCACAGAATCCGTGCTTTTAATATTATTATAAGGACCACAACATACATACATATGTATGTATGTATGTAGAATTGTAGAGGTACAATAATTGAACTAAAAGACCTAACTAGTTCATTCAACAAAAAAGAGCGATTGAACTAAATGAACGAACTAGTTCATTTATAAATAATTAACTATACTGACCGGTCACTTAAATGAACTAAATGGCACAAGTCTAGTTCTGATGTTAAAATACTTGCCACACCTGTTTAAGTTGAAATTTAGTCCATACTAACTATTAGTATGTGTTCTAACATCCAAATTTAGAAGAAGAAAAAATTTAAAATGAGATCGATTTACAATTTTTTAATTTTCTTTCATTTGTAAACAGTCTTGTGAAAGAAAAACAAAACAGGAAAATTAATTCGTCCATATCTAATTTTTTTCTGCTAAATTTTAATACTGGTACAAATACTATTGATTTGTATATTCCAAATTTCAACTTAAACAGGTCTAACATTTGTTTTAACATCCTCACTGGATGTTAATTTCAATAAAAGCTTGGTTTGGTAATTGTGACGAATGCTGCCCCGATTACATCAGTTGAGGTTGAAAGAGAACATTTTCAATGTACCTATAAAAGTTTATTTAGATGTGACAGTCGTCGATTTTTATTTAAAGGATAAGTGAAAAGTTTTTGTTTATTGCAATACCAATTATAAATAAAAAGCTTGTCTTATTCTTCAAAATACAGTTCCAAAGTTTTAAATCTGATATCGTGATCGCTTTTGAAGTAAAAGTTAAATTTTTTTTCTTAAGTCCTAATTTACACTATGCAAGTCTTATTGCTACCGTTTCTATTCCTCCCGTCTCTCTCTCTCTCACTCTCCTAACTACTATCATTATTATTATCATTATTATTATTATCATTATTATTATTATCATCATTATTACTATCATCATTATTATTATCATCATTATTATTATCATCATTATTATTATCATCATTATTATTATCATCATTATTATTATCGTCATTATTATTATTATCATTATTATTATCATCATTATTATTATTATCATTATTATTATCATTATTATTATTATCATTATTATTATTATAACATATCATCATTATTATTATCATCATTATTGTTGCCATCATTATAATTATCATCATTATTATTATCATCATTATTATTATCATTATTATAATCATCATTATTATTATCATCATTATTATTATCATTATTGCTATCATCATTATTATTATCATCATTATTATTATCATCATTATTATTATCATCATTATTATTGTCATCATTATTATCATCATTATTATTATCATCATTATTATTGTCATCATCATTGCTATCATCATTATTATTATCATCATTATTATTATCATCATTATTATTATCATCATTATTATTATCATCATTATTATTATCATCAATATTATTGTCATCATTATTATTATCATCATTATTATTATTATCATCATTATTATCATCATTATTATTATCATTATTATTATCATTATTATTTTCATAATTTTTATCATCATTATTATTATCATCATTATTATAATAATCATTATTATTATCATCATTATTATTATAATCATTATTATGATCAATATTAATTATTATCATCATTATTATTATCATCATTATTGTTATCATCATTATTATTGTCATCATTATTAGTATCACCATTATTATTATCATTATTACTAGCATCATTATTATCATTATTATTATTATCATTATTACTATCATCATTATTATTATTATTATCATTATTATTATCATCGTTATTATTATCATCATTATTATTATCATCATTATTATTATCATTATTATTATAATTATTATTATTATCATCATTAGTATTATCATCATTATTATTATCATCATTGTTATTGTCATCATTATTAGTATCACCATTATTATTATCGTTATTACTAGCATCATTATTATCATCATTATTATTATCATTATTACTATCATCATTATTATTATTATCATTATTATTATCATCGTTATTATTATCATCATTATTATTATCATCATTATTATTATCATTATTATTATTATAATTATTATTATTATCATCATCATTATTATAGTTATTATTATCATCATTCTTATTATCATCATTATTATTATCATCATTGTTGTTATCATCATTATTATCATCATTATTACTATCAATATTATTATTATCATTATTATTATTATCATTATTATTATCATTATTATTATCAGGGAAACCACAAATATGCAATTGCATGTTTTTTCTTGTCTGATATATCAATGCGTAATTAAGATTTTTATCCGTTTCACCATTTTTTATGAATTCTGGCATCGATTTTATAGTGCATATTTTTGCATATTTTACCCTTTACAGCATTTTTTTGCATACTTCAGTCTAACACGCATATTTTGAGCATTTTTTTAATTTTTAGAGCATATGTGGCGTTTTTAGGGCATATTTTGGTACGTTTAAAAAAATTTTATTTTAATGTTAAGAAAAAAAAATTTATTATAAATGTATATTTTCCGTCAAAATTTCATATTGTATTGAAAGAAAAAGTAGTATGGGGAAGCAAATATTTTGGTACCATTATGAAATTAGACTTTAAAAAATCGATTTCACACGTTTTCTTGTGAGTTCTGATTAGTCTTGTGTAGTTCATGAACGAACTAGTTCAAATGAACGATTCAGTACTTTGAACTAAGTGAACTAGTTCAATTGTTTTACGCTCAATAGTTCAATTTTTGAACTAGTTCAATTTGTGAACTAAGAACTAAGACACAAAATAAACTAACAAAAAATGAACTATGTTTTCAACGTTTTGCTTTCCCTTTTTATTGTTTGTGTGCTTTGCTTCTATACTCATCCATATGTATGTATGTACATATGTATGTGTATTTACTTCTTGCTGGCTACAACTACCCCAAATGCAATAATAAACAAGAAAACACACAAACACACCCAAAATATTTTGGATTTATGAGATTTCTAAAAAAAATTCACACTAAATTAATTTGGCATATAAAGTTTATATTATAAACCCTTTATAAAGCAAATTTATTAATTAATTAGGTTTAGTTTTCGTAAACTTTTTTAATCACAGAATCCGTGCTTTTAATATTATTATAAGGACCACAACATACATACATATGTATGTATGTATGTAGAATTGTAGAGGTACAATAATTGAACTAAAAGACCTAACTAGTTCATTCAACAAAAAAGAGCGATTGAACTAAATGAACGAACTAGTTCATTTATAAATAATTAACTATACTGACCGGTCACTTAAATGAACTAAATGGCACAAGTCTAGTTCTGATGTTAAAATACTTGCCACACCTGTTTAAGTTGAAATTTAGTCCATACTAACTATTAGTATGTGTTCTAACATCCAAATTTAGAAGAAGAAAAAATTTAAAATGAGATCGATTTACAATTTTTTAATTTTCTTTCATTTGTAAACAGTCTTGTGAAAGAAAAACAAAACAGGAAAATTAATTCGTCCATATCTAATTTTTTTCTGCTAAATTTTAATACTGGTACAAATACTATTGATTTGTATATTCCAAATTTCAACTTAAACAGGTCTAACATTTGTTTTAACATCCTCACTGGATGTTAATTTCAATAAAAGCTTGGTTTGGTAATTGTGACGAATGCTGCCCCGATTACATCAGTTGAGGTTGAAAGAGAACATTTTCAATGTACCTATAAAAGTTTATTTAGATGTGACAGTCGTCGATTTTTATTTAAAGGATAAGTGAAAAGTTTTTGTTTATTGCAATACCAATTATAAATAAAAAGCTTGTCTTATTCTTCAAAATACAGTTCCAAAGTTTTAAATCTGATATCGTGACCGCTTTTGAAGTAAAAGTTAAATTTTTTTTCTTAAGTCCTAATTTACACTATGCAAGTCTTATTGCTACCGTTTCTATTCCTCCCGTCTCTCTCTCTCTCACTCTCCTAACTACTATCATTATTATTATCATTATTATTATTATCATTATTATTATTATCATTATTATTATTATCATCATTATTACTATCATCATTATTATTATCATCATTATTATTATCATCATTATTATTATCATCATTATTATTATCATCATTATTATTATCGTCATTATTATTATTATCATTATTATTATCATCATTATTATTATTATCATTATTATTATCATTATTATTATTATCATTATTATTATTATAACATATCATCATTATTATTATCATCATTATTGTTGCCATCATTATAATTATCATCATTATTATTATCATCATTATTATTATCATTATTATAATCATCATTATTATTATCATCATTATTATTATCATTATTGCTATCATCATTATTATTATCATCATTATTATTATCATCATTATTATTATCATCATTATTATTGTCATCATTATTATCATCATTATTATTATCATCATTATTATTGTCATCATCATTGCTATCATCATTATTATTATCATCATTATTATTATCATCATTATTATTATCATCATTATTATTATCATCATTATTATTATCATCAATATTATTGTCATCATTATTATTATCATCATTATTATTATTATCATCATTATTATCATCATTATTATTATCATTATTATTATCATTATTATTTTCATAATTTTTATCATCATTATTATTATCATCATTATTATAATAATCATTATTATTATCATCATTATTATTATAATCATTATTATGATCAATATTATTATTATCATCATTATTATTATCATCATTATTGTTATCATCATTATTATTATCATCATTATTATTGTCATCATTATTAGTATCACCATTATTATTATCATTATTACTAGCATCATTATTATCATTATTATTATTATCATTATTACTATCATCATTATTATTATTATTATCATTATTATTATCATCGTTATTATTATCATCATTATTATTATCATCATTATTATTATCATTATTATTATAATTATTATTATTATCATCATTAGTATTATCATCATTATTATTATCATCATTATTATTGTCATCATTATTAGTATCACCATTATTATTATCGTTATTACTAGCATCATTATTATCATCATTATTATTATCATTATTACTATCATCATTATTATTATTATTATCATTATTATTATCATCGTTATTATTATCATCATTATTATTATCATCATTATTATTATCATTATTATTATTATAATTATTATTATTATCATCATCATTATTATAGTTATTATTATCATCATTCTTATTATCATCATTATTATTATCATCATTGTTGTTATCATCATTATTATCATCATTATTACTATCAATATTATTATTATCATTATTATTATTATCATTATTATTATCATTATTATTATCAGGGAAACCACAAATATGCAATTGCATGTTTTTTCTTGTCTGATATATCAATGCGGAATTAAGATTTTTATCCGTTTCACCATTTTTTATGAATTCTGGCATCGATTTTATAGTGCATATTTTTGCATATTTTACCCTTTACAGCATTTTTTTGCATACTTCAGTCTAACACGCATATTTTGAGCATTTTTTTAATTTTTAGAGCATATGTGGCGTTTTTAGGGCATATTTTGGTACGTTTAAAAAAATTTTATTTTAATGTTAAGAAAAAAAAATTTATTATAAATGTATATTTTCCGTCAAAATTTCATATTGTATTGAAAGAAAAAGTAGTATGGGGAAGCAAATATTTTGGTACCATTATGAAATTAGACTTTAAAAAATCGATTTCACACGTTTTCTTGTGAGTTCTGATTAGTCTTGTGTAGTTCATGAACGAACTAGTTCAAATGAACGATTCAGTACTTTGAACTAAGTGAACTAGTTCAATTGTTTTACGCTCAATAGTTCAATTTTTGAACTAGTTCAATTTGTGAACTAAGAACTAAGACACAAAATAAACTAACAAAAAATGAACTATGTTTTCAACGTTTTGCTTTCCCTTTTTATTGTTTGTGTGCTTTGCTTCTATACTCATCCATATGTATGTATGTACATATGTATGTGTATTTACTTCTTGCTGGCTACAACTACCCCAAATGCAATAATAAACAAGAAAACACACAAACACACCCAAAATATTTTGGATTTATGAGATTTCTAAAAAAAATTCACACTAAATTAATTTGGCATATAAAGTTTATATTATAAACCCTTTATAAAGCAAATTTATTAATTAATTAGGTTTAGTTTTCGTAAACTTTTTTAATCACAGAATCCGTGCTTTTAATATTATTATAAGGACCACAACATACATACATATGTATGTATGTATGTAGAATTGTAGAGGTACAATAATTGAACTAAAAGACCTAACTAGTTCATTCAACAAAAAAGAGCGATTGAACTAAATGAACTAAATGGCACAAGTCTAGTTCTGATGTTAAAATACTTGCCACACCTGTTTAAGTTGAAATTTAGTCCATACTAACTATTAGTATGTGTTCTAACATCCAAATTTAGAAGAAGAAAAAATTTAAAATGAGATCGATTTACAATTTTTTAATTTTCTTTCATTTGTAAACAGTCTTGTGAAAGAAAAACAAAACAGGAATATTAATTCGTCCATATCTAATTTTTTTCTGCTAAATTTTAATACTGGTACAAATACTATTGATTTGTATATTCCAAATTTCAACTTAAACAGGTCTAACATTTGTTTTAACATCCTCACTGGATGTTAATTTCAATAAAAGCTTGGTTTGGTAATTGTGACGAATGCTGCCCCGATTACATCAGTTGAGGTTGAAAGAGAACATTTTCAATGTACCTATAAAAGTTTATTTAGATGTGACAGTCGTCGAATTTTATTTAAAAAGATAAGTGAAAAGTTTTTGTTTATTGCAATACCAATTATAAATAAAAAGCTTGTCTTATTCTTCAAAATACAGTTCCAAAGTTTTAAATCTGATATCGTGATCGCTTTTGAAGTAAAAGTTAAATTTTTTTTCTTAAGTCCTAATTTACACTATGCAAGTCTTATTGCTACCGTTTCTATTCCTCCCGTCTCTCTCTCTCACTCTCCTAACTACTATCATTATTATTATCATTATTATTATTATCATTATTATTATTATCATCATTATTACTATCATCATTATTATTATCATCATTATTATTATCATCATTATTATTATCATCATTATTATTATCATCATTATTATTATCGTCATTATTATTATTATCATTATTATTATCATCATTATTATTATTATCATTATTATTATCATTATTATTATTATCATTATTATTATTATAACATATCATCATTATTATTATCATCATTATTGTTGCCATCATTATAATTATCATCATTATTATTATCATCATTATTATTATCATTATTATAATCATCATTATTATTATCATCATTATTATTATCATTATTGCTATCATCATTATTATTATCATCATTATTATTATCATCATTATTATTATCATCATTATTATTGTCATCATTATTATCATCATTATTATTATCATCATTATTATTATCATCATTATTATTGTCATCATCATTGCTATCATCATTATTATTATCATCATTATTATTATCATCATTATTATTATCATCATTATTATTATCATCATTATTATTATCATCAATATTATTGTCATCATTATTATTATCATCATTATTATTATTATCATCATTATTATCATCATTATTATTATCATTATTATTATCATTATTATTTTCATAATTTTTATCATCATTATTATTATCATCATTATTATAATAATCATTATTATTATCATCATTATTATTATAATCATTATTATGATCAATATTATTATTGTCATCATTATTATTATCATCATTATTGTTATCATCATTATTATTATCATCATTATTATTGTCATCATTATTAGTATCACCATTATTATTATCATTATTACTAGCATCATTATTATCATTATTATTATTATCATTATTACTATCATCATTATTATTATTATTATCATTATTATTATCATCGTTATTATTATCATCATTATTATTATCATCATTATTATTATAATTATTATTATTATCATCATTATTATTATCATCATTATTATTATCATCATTATTATTGTCATCATTATTAGTATCACCATTATTATTATCGTTATTACTAGCATCATTATTATCATCATTATTATTATCATTATTACTATCATCATTATTATTATTATTATCATTATTATTATCATCGTTATTATTATCATCATTATTATTATCATCATTATTATTATCATTATTATTATTATAATTATTATTATTATCATCATCATTATTATAGTTATTATTATCATCATTCTTATTATCATCATTATTATTATCATCATTGTTGTTATCATCATTATTATCATCATTATTACTATCAATATTATTATTATCATTATTATTATTATCATTATTATTATCATTATTATTATCAGGGAAACCACAAATATGCAATTGCATGTTTTTTCTTGTCTGATATATCAATGCGGAATTAAGATTTTTATCCGTTTCACCATTTTTTATGAATTCTGGCATCGATTTTATAGTGCATATTTTTGCATATTTTACCCTTTACAGCATTTTTTGCATACTTCAGTCTAACACGCATATTTTGAGCATTTTTTTAATTTTTAGAGCATATTTGGCGTTTTTAGGGCATATTTTGGTACGTTTAAAAAAATTTTATTTTAATGTTAAGAAAAAAAAATTTATTATAAATGTATATTTTCCGTCAAAATTTCATATTGTATTGAAAGAAAAAGTAGTATGGGGAAGCAAATATTTTGGTACCATTATGAAATTAGACTTTAAAAAATCGATTTCACACGTTTTCTTGTGAGTTCTGATTAGTCTTGTGTAGTTCATGAACGAACTAGTTCAAATGAACGATTCAGTACTTTGAACTAAGTGAACTAGTTCAATTGTTTTACGCTCAATAGTTCAATTTTTGAACTAGTTCAATTTGTGAACTAAGAACTAAGACACAAAATAAACTAACAAAAAATGAACTATGTTTTCAACGTTTTGCTTTCCCTTTTTATTGTTTGTGT
>LR999966.1:39999923-40004923 GCA_905220375.1 Tachina fera | reverse complement strand
TACTATCATCATTATTATTATCATCATTATTATTATCATCATTATTATTATCATCATTATTATTATCGTCATTATTATTATTATCATTATTATTATCATCATTATTATTATTATCATTATTATTATCATTATTATTATTATCATTATTATTATTATAACATATCATCATTATTATTATCATCATTATTGTTGCCATCATTATAATTATCATCATTATTATTATCATCATTATTATTATCATTATTATAATCATCATTATTATTATCATCATTATTATTATCATTATTGCTATCATCATTATTATTATCATCATTATTATTATCATCATTATTATTGTCATCATTATTATCATCATTATTATTATCATCATTATTATTATCATCATCATTGCTATCATCATTATTATTATCATCATTATTATTATCATCATTATTATTATCATCATTATTATTATCATCATTATTATTATCATCAATATTATTGTCATCATTATTATTATCATCATTATTATTATTATCATCATTATTATCATCATTATTATTATCATTATTATTATCATTATTATTTTCATAATTTTTATCATCATTATTATTATCATCATTATTATAATAATCATTATTATTATCATCATTATTATTATAATCATTATTATGATCAATATTATTATTATCATCATTATTATTATCATCATTATTGTTATCATCATTATTATTATCATCATTATTATTGTCATCATTATTAGTATCACCATTATTATTATCATTATTACTAGCATCATTATTATCATTATTATTATTATCAATATTACTATCATCATTATTATTATTATTATCATTATTATTATCATCGTTATTATTATCATCATTATTATTATCATCATTATTATTATCATTATTATTATAATTATTATTATTATCATCATTATTATTATCATCATTATTATTATCATCATTATTATTGTCATCATTATTAGTATCACCATTATTATTATCGTTATTACTAGCATCATTATTATCATCATTATTATTATCATTATTACTATCATCATTATTATTATTATTATCATTATTATTATCATCGTTATTATTATCATCATTATTATTATCATCATTATTATTATCATTATTATTATTATAATTATTATTATTATCATCATCATTATTATAGTTATTATTATCATCATTCTTATTATCATCATTATTATTATCATCATTGTTGTTATCATCATTATTATCATCATTATTACTATCAATATTATTATTATCATTATTATTATTATCATTATTATTATCATTATTATTATCAGGGAAACCACAAATATGCAATTGCATGTTTTTTCTTGTCTGATATATCAATGCGGAATTAAGATTTTTATCCGTTTCACCATTTTTTATGAATTCTGGCATCGATTTTATAGTGCATATTTTTGCATATTTTACCCTTTACAGCATTTTTTTGCATACTTCAGTCTAACACGCATATTTTGAGAATTTTTTTAATTTTTAGAGCATATTTAGCGTTTTTAGGGCATATTTTGGTACGTTTAAAAAAATTTTATTTTAATGTTAAGAAAAAAAAATTTATTATAAATGTATATTTTCCGTCAAAATTTCATATTGTATTGAAAGAAAAAGTAGTATGGGGAAGCAAATATTTTGGTACCATTATGAAATTAGACTTTAAAAAATCGATTTCACACGTTTTCTTGTGAGTTCTGATTAGTCTTGTGTAGTTCATGAACGAACTAGTTCAAATGAACGATTCAGTACTTTGAACTAAGTGAACTAGTTCAATTGTTTTACGCTCAATAGTTCAATTTTTGAACTAGTTCAATTTGTGAACTAAGAACTAAGACACAAAATAAACTAACAAAAAATGAACTATGTTTTCAACGTTTTGCTTTCCCTTTTTATTGTTTGTGTGCTTTGCTTCTATACTCATCCATATGTATGTATGTACATATGTATGTGTATTTACTTCTTGCTGGCTACAACTACCCCAAATGCAATAATAAACAAGAAAACACACAAACACACCCAAAATATTTTGGATTTATGAGATTTCTAAAAAAAATTCACACTAAATTAATTTGGCATATAAAGTTTATATTATAAACCCTTTATAAAGCAAATTTATTAATTAATTAGGTTTACTTTTCGTAAACTTTTTTAATCACAGAATCCGTGCTTTTAATATTATTATAAGGACCACAACATACATACATATGTATGTATGTATGTAGAATTGTAGAGGTACAATAATTGAACTAAAAGACCTAACTAGTTCATTCAACAAAAAAGAGCGATTGAACTAAATGAACGAACTAGTTCATTTATAAATAATGAACTATACTGACCGGTCACTTAAATGAACTAAATGGCACAAGTCTAGTTCTGATGTTAAAATACTTGCCACGCCTGTTTAAGTTGAAATTTAGTCCATACTAACTATTAGTATGTGTTCTATCATCCAAATTTAGAAGAAGAAAAAATTTAAAATGAGATCGATTTACAATTTTTTAATTTTCTTTCATTTGTAAACAGTCTTGTGAAAGAAAAACAAAACAGGAAAATTAATTCGTCCATATCTAATTTTTTTCTGCTAAATTTTAATACTGGTACAAATACTATTGATTTGTATATTCCAAATTTCAACTTAAACAGGTCTAACATTTGTTTTAACATCCTCACTGGATGTTAATTTCAATAAAAGCTTGGTTTGGTAATTGTGACGAATGCTGCCCCGATTACATCAGTTGAGGTTGAAAGAGAACATTTTCAATGTACCTATAAAAGTTTATTTAGATGTGACAGTCGTCGAATTTTATTTAAAAAGATAAGTGAAAAGTTTTTGTTTATTGCAATACCAATTATAAATAAAAAGCTTGTCTTATTCTTCAAAATACAGTTCCAAAGTTTTAAATCTGATATCGTGATCGCTTTTGAAGTAAAAGTTAAATTTTTTTTCTTAAGTCCTAATTTACACTATGCAAGTCTTATTGCTACCGTTTCTATTCGTCCCGTCTCTCTCTCTCTCACTCTCCTAACTACTATCATTATTATTATCATTATTATTATTATCATTATTATTATTATCATCATTATTACTATCATCATTATTATTATCATCATTATTATTATCATCATTATTATTATCATCATTATTATTATCATCATTATTATTATCGTCATTATTATTATTATCATTATTATTATCATCATTATTATTATTATCATTATTATTATCATTATTATTATTATCATTATTATTATTATAACATATCATCATTATTATTATCATCATTATTGTTGCCATCATTATAATTATCATCATTATTATTATCATCATTATTATTATCATTATTATAATCATCATTATTATTATCATCATTATTATTATCATTATTGCTATCATCATTATTATTATCATCATTATTATTATCATCATTATTATTGTCATCATTATTATCATCATTATTATTATCATCATTATTATTGTCATCATCATTGCTATCATCATTATTATTATCATCATTATTATTATCATCATTATTATTATCATCATTATTATTATCATCATTATTATTATCATCAATATTATTGTCATCATTATTATTATCATCATTATTATTATTATCATCATTATTATCATCATTATTATTATCATTATTATTATCATTATTATTTTCATAATTTTTATCATCATTATTATTATCATCATTATTATAATAATCATTATTATTATCATCATTATTATTATAATCATTATTATGATCAATATTATTATTATCATCATTATTATTATCATCATTATTGTTATCATCATTATTATTATCATCATTATTATTGTCATCATTATTAGTATCACCATTATTATTATCATTATTACTAGCATCATTATTATCATTATTATTATTATCAATATTACTATCATCATTATTATTATTATTATCATTATTATTATCATCGTTATTATTATCATCATTATTATTATCATCATTATTATTATCATTATTATTATAATTATTATTATTATCATCATTATTATTATCATCATTATTATTATCATCATTATTATTGTCATCATTATTAGTATCACCATTATTATTATCGTTATTACTAGCATCATTATTATCATCATTATTATTATCATTATTACTATCATCATTATTATTATTATTATCATTATTATTATCATCGTTATTATTATCATCATTATTATTATCATCATTATTATTATCATTATTATTATTATAATTATTATTATTATCATCATCATTATTATAGTTATTATTATCATCATTCTTATTATCATCATTATTATTATCATCATTGTTGTTATCATCATTATTATCATCATTATTACTATCAATATTATTATTATCATTATTATTATTATCATTATTATTATCATTATTATTATCAGGGAAACCACAAATATGCAATTGCATGTTTTTTCTTGTCTGATATATCAATGCGGAATTAAGATTTTTATCCGTTTCACCATTTTTTATGAATTCTGGCATCGATTTTATAGTGCATATTTTTGCATATTTTACCCTTTACAGCATTTTTTTGCATACTTCAGTCTAACACGCATATTTTGAGCATTTTTTTAATTTTTAGAGCATATTTGGCGTTTTTAGGGCATATTTTGGTACGTTTAAAAAAATTTTATTTTAATGTTAAGAAAAAAAATTTATTATAAATGTATATTTTCCGTCAAAATTTCATATTGTATTGAAAGAAAAAGTAGTATGGGGAAGCAAATATTTTGGTACCATTATGAAATTAGACTTTAAAAAATCGATTTCACACGTTTTCTTGTGAGTTCTGATTAGTCTTGTGTAGTTCATGAACGAACTAGTTCAAATGAACGATTCAGTACTTTGAACTAAGTGAACTAGTTCAATTGTTTTACGCTCAATAGTTCAATTTTTGAACTAGTTCAATTTGTGAACTAAGAACTAAGACACAAAATAAACTAACAAAAAATGAACT
>LR999966.1:39984923-39994923 GCA_905220375.1 Tachina fera | reverse complement strand
ATCATTATTATTATCATCATTATTATTGTCATCATTATTAGTATCACCATTATTATTATCATTATTACTAGCATCATTATTATCATTATTATTATTATCATTATTACTATCATCATTATTATTATTATTATCATTATTATTATCATCCATATTATTATCATTATTATTATAATTATTATTATTATCATTATTATTATAATTATTATTATCATCATTATTATTATCATCATTATTATTATCATCATTATTATTGTCATCATTATTAGTATCACCATTATTATTATCGTTATTACTAGCATCATTATTATCATCATTATTATTATCCCTATTACTATCATCATTATTATTATTATTATCATTATTATTATCATCGTTATTATTATCATCATTATTATTATCATCATTATTATTATCATTATTGTTATTATAATTATTATTATTATCATCATCATTATTATAGTTATTATTATCATCATTCTTATTATCATCATTATTATTATCATCATTGTTGTTATCATCATTATTATCATCATTATTACTATCAATATTATTATTATCATTATTATTATTATCATTATTATTATCATTATTATTATCAGGGAAACCACAAATATGCAATTGCATGTTTTTTCTTGTCTGATATATCAATGCGGAATTAAGATTTTTATCCTTTTCACCATTTTTTATGAATTCTGGCATCGATTTTATAGTGCATATTTTTGCATATTTTACCCTTTACAGCATTTTTTTGCATACTTCAGTCTAACACGCATATTTTGAGCATTTTTTTAATTTTTAGAGCATATTTGGCGTTTTTAGGGCATATTTTGGTACGTTTAAAAAAATTTTATTTTAATGTTAAGAAAAAAAAAATTATTATAAATGTATATTTTCCGTCAAAATTTCATATTGTATTGAAAGAAAAAGTAGTATGGGGAAGCAATGTTTTGGTACCATTATGAAATTAGACTTTAAAAAATCGATTTCACACGTTTTCTTGTGAGTTCTGATGTTAAAATACTTGCCACACCTGTTTAAGTTGAAATTTAGTCCATACTAACTATTAGTATGTGTTCTAACATCCAAATTTAGAAGAAGAAAAAATTTAAAATGAGATCGATTTACAATTTTTTAATTTTCTTTCATTTGTAAACAGTCTTGTGAAAGAAAAACAAAACAGGAAAATTAATTCGTCCATATCTAATTTTTTTCTGCTAAATTTTAATACTGGTACAAATACTATTGATTTGTATATTCCAAATTTCAACTTAAACAGGTCTAACATTTGTTTTAACATCCTCACTGGATGTTAATTTCAATAAAAGCTTGGTTTGGTAATTGTGACGAATGCTGCCCCGATTACATCAGTTGAGGTTGAAAGAGAACATTTTCAATGTACCTATAAAAGTTTATTTAGATGTGACAGTCGTCGATTTTTATTTAAAAAGATAAGTGAAAAGTTTTTGTTTATTGCAATACCAATTATAAATAAAAAGCTTGTCTTATTCTTCAAAATACAGTTCCAAAGTTTTAAATCTGATATCGTGATCGCTTTTGAAGTAAAAGTTTAATTTTTTTTCTTAAGTCCTAATTTACACTATGCAAGTCTTATTGCTACCGTTTCTATTCCTCCCGTCTCTCTCTCTCTCTCTCTCTCCTAACTACTATCATTATTATTATCATTATTATTATTATCATTATTATTATTATCATCATTATTACTATCATCATTATTATTATCATCATTATTATTATCATCATTATTATTATCATCATTATTATTATCATCATTATTATTATCGTCATTATTATTATTATCATTATTATTATCATCATTATTATTATTACCATTATTATTATCAGTATTATTATTATCATTATTATTATTATAACATATCATCATTATTATTATCATCATTATTGTTGCCATCATTATAATTATCATCATTATTATTATCATCATTATTATTATCATTATTATAATCATCATTATTATTATCATCATTATTATTATCATTATTGCTATCATCATTATTATTATCATCATTATTATTATCATCATTATTATTATCATCATTATTATTGTCATCATTATTATTATCATCATTATTATTATCATCATTATTATTGTCATCATCATTGCTATCATCATTATTATTATCATCATTATTATTATCATCATTATTATTATCATTATTATTATCATTATTATTTTCATAATTTTTATCATCATTATTATTATCATCATTATTATAATAATCATTATTATTATCATCATTATTATTATCATCATTATTATTATAATCATTATTATGATCAATATTATTATCATCATTATTATTATCATCATTATTGTTATCATCATTATTATTATCATCATTATTATTATCATCTATATTATTATCATCATTATTATTATCATATATTATTATCATCATTATTATTATCATTATTATTATCATTACTATTATCATCATTATTATTATCATCATTATTATTATCATTATTATCAGCATTATTGTTATCATCATTATTATTATCATCATTATTATTATCATATATTATTATCATCATTATTATTATAATCATTATTATGATCAATATTATTATCATCATTATTATTATCAGCATTATTGTTATCATCATTATTATTATCATCATTATTATTATCGTCTATATTATTATCATCATTATTATTATCATATATTATTATCATCATTATTATTATAATCATTATTATGATCAATATTATTATCATCATTATTATTATCATCATTATTATTATCATTATTATCAGCATTATTGTTATCATCATTATTATTATCATCATTATTATTATCGTCTATATTATTATCATCATTATTATTATCATATATTATTATCATCATTATTATTATAATCATTATTATGATCAATATTATTATCATCATTATTTTTATTATCATTAGTTTTATCATCATTATTATTATCATCATTATTATTATCATCATTATTATTAACATCATTATTATTATCATTATTATTATCATCATTATGATTATCATCATTATTATTATCGTCATTATTATTATCATCATTATTATTATCATCATTATTATTATCATCATTACTATTGTCATCATTATTATTGTCATCATTATTATAATAATCATTATCATTATCATCATTATAATTATCATCATTATTATCATCATTATTTTTATCATCATTATTATTATCATCATTATTATTATGATCATTATTATTATCATCATTATTATTATCATCATTATTATCATTATTATTATCATTATTATTATCATTACTATTATTATAATTATTATTATTATAACATATTATTATCATCATTACTATTGTCCTCATTATTTTTATCATCATTATAATTACCATCATTATAATTATCATTATTATTATCATCGTTATTATTATCATTATTATTATCATCATTATTATTATTATCATTATTATCGTTATTATTTTCATAATATTTATCATCATTATTATTATCATCATTATTATTATCATTATTATAATAATCATTATTATTATCATCATTATTATTATCATCATTATTATTATCATCATTATTATTATAATCATTATTATGATCAATATTATTATTATCATCATTATTATTATCATCATTATTATTATCATCATTATTATTATCATAATTTTTATCATCATTATTATTATCATCATTATTTTTATCATCATTATTATCATCATTATTATTATCATCATCATTATTATTATCATCATTATTTTTATCATCGTTATTATTATCATCATTATTATTATAATCATTATTATAATCATCTATTAATATCATCATTATTATTACCATCATTATTAATATCATCATTATTATTATCATCATTATTATTATTATCATTATTATTATCATTATTATTGTTATCATTATTATTATCATCATTATTATTATCATTATTATTATCACCATTATTATTATCATTATTATTATTATCATCATCATTATTATTATCATTATTATTATCTTCATTATTATTATCATTATTATCATCATTATTATTATCATCATTATTATTATCATCAATATTTTTATCATCATTATTATTATCATCATTATTATTATCATCATTATTATAATCCTCTATTAATATCATCATTATTATTATCGTCATTTATATTATCATCATTATTATTATCATTATTATTATTATCATCATTATTATTATCATTATTATTATTATAATTATTACTATCATCATTATGATTATCATCATTATTATCATCATTATTATTATCATTATTATTATCATCATTATTATTATCATCATTATTATTATCATCATTATGATCATCATTATTATCATTACTGTTATTATTATCATTATTATTATCATCATTATTATAATCACCTTTTATTAGCATCATTATTATTGTCATCATTATTAATATCGTTATTATTATCATCATTATTATCATCATTATTATCATCATTATTATTATTATCATCATTATTATTATCATCATTATTATTATCATCTATTAATATCATCATTATTGTTACCATCATTATTAATGTCATTATTATTATCATCATTATTATTATCATCATTATTATCATCATTATTATTATTATCATTATTATTATCATAATTATTGTCATTATTATTATCATCATTATTATTATCATTATTACTATCATCATTATTATAATCATCATTATTATTATCATCTATATTATTATTATCATTATTATTATCATATATTATTATCATCATTATTATTATCATTATTATTATCATTATTATCATCATTATTTTTATCATCATTATTATTATCATCATAATTATTTTCATCATTATTATTATCATCATTATTATTATCATAATTTTTACTGTCATCATTATTATTATCATCATTATTATTATCATCATTATTATCACTATTAATATCATTATGACTATCATTATTGTTATCATCATTATTATTATCATCATTATTTTTATTATCATTAGTTTTATCATCATTAATATTATCATCATTATTATTATCATCATTATTATTATCATCATTATTATTAACATCATTATTATTATCATTATTATTATCATCATTATGATTATCATCATTATTATCGTCATTATTATTATCATCATTATTATTATCATCATTATTATTGTCATCATTATTATTGTCATCATTATTATTATCATCATTATTATTATCATCATTATTATTATCATCATTATTATAATAATCATCATTATCATCATTATAATTACCATCATTATTATTATCATCATTATTATTATCATCATTATTATTATCATTATTATTATCATCATTATTTTTATCATCATTATTATTATCATCATTATTATTATCATCATTATTATTATCATCATTATTATTTACATCATTATTATTATCATCATTATTATTATCATCATTATTATTATCATCATTATTATTATCGTCATTATTATTATCATTATTATTATTATCATTATTATTATCATCATTATTATTATTATCATTATTATTATCATCATTATTATTATCATCATTATTATTATCATTATTATTATCATCATTATTTTTATCATCATTATTATTATCGTCATTATTATTATCATCATTATTATTTACATCATTATTATTATCATTATTATTATCATCATTATTAGTATCATCATTATTATTATCATCATTATTTTTATCATCATTATTATCATCATTATTATTATCATCATTATTATTATCATCATTATTTTTATCATCATTATTATTATCATCATTATTATTATCATCATTATTATAATCATCTATTAATATCATCATTATTATTATCGTCATTATTATTATCATTATTATTATTATCATCATTATTATTATAATCATCTATTAATATCATTATTATTAACGTCATTATTATAATTATCATTATTATTATCATCATTACTATTTCCATCATTATTAATATCGTTATTATTATCATCATTATTATTATCATCTATTAATATCATCATTATTGTTACCATCATTATTAATGTCATCATTATTATTATCATTATTTTTATCATCATTATTATTATCATCATCTTTATTATCATCATTATTATTATCATCATTATTATTATCATCATTATTTTTATCATCATTATTATTATCATTATTATTATCATCATTATTTTTATCATCATTATTATTATCATCATTATTATTATCATCATTATTATTATCATCATTATTATTTACATCATTATTATTATCATCATTATTATTATCATCATTATTATTATCATCATTATTATTATCGTCATTATTACTATCATTATTATTATTATCATTATTATTATCATCATTATTATTATTATCATTATTATTATCATCATTATTATTATCATCATTATTATTATCATTATTATTATCATCATTATTTTTATCATCATTATTATTATCGTCATTATTATTATCATCATTATTATTTACATCATTATTATTATCATAATTATTATTATCATTATTATTATCATCATTATTATTATCGTCATTATTATTATCATCATTATTATTTACATCATTATTATTATTATCATTATTACTATCATCATTATTATTATTATTATCATCGTTATTATTATCATCATTATTATTATCATCATTATTATTATTATTATTATTATAATTATTATTATTATCATCATTATTATTATCATCATTATTATTATCATCATTATTATTGTCATCATTATTAGTATCACCATTATTATTATCGTTATTCCTAGCATCATTATTATCATCATTATTGTTATCATTATTACTATCATCATTATTATTATTATTATCATTATTATTATCATCGTTATTATTATCATCATTATTATTATCATCATTATTATTATCATTATTATTATTATAATTATTATTATTATCATCATTATTATTATAGTTATTATTATCATCATTCTTATTATCATCATTATTATTATCATCATTGTTGTTATCATCATTATTATCATCATTATTACTATCAATATTATTATTATCATTATTATTATTATCATTATTATTATCATTATTATTATCAGGGAAACCACAAATATGCAATTGCATGTTTTTTCTTGTCTGATATATCAATGCGGAATTAAGATTTTTATCCTTTTCACCATTTTTTATGAATTCTGGCATCGATTTTATAGTGCATATTTTTGCATATTTTACCCTTTACAGCATTTTTTTGCATACTTCAGTCTAACACGCATATTTTGAGCATTTTTTTAATTTTTAGAGCATATTTGGCGTTTTTAGGGCATATTTTGGTACGTTTAAAAAAATTTTATTTTAATGTTAAGAAAAAAAAATTTATTATAAATGTATATTTTCCGTCAAAATTTCATATTGTATTGAAAGAAAAAGTAGTATGGGGAAGCAATGTTTTGGTACCATTATGAAATTAGACTTTAAAAAATCGATTTCACACGTTTTCTTGTGAGTTCTGATGTTAAAATACTTGCCACACCTGTTTAAGTTGAAATTTAGTCCATACTAACTATTAGTATGTGTTCTAACATCCAAATTTAGAAGAAGAAAAAATTTAAAATGAGATCGATTTACAATTTTTTAATTTTCTTTCATTTGTAAACAGTCTTGTGAAAGAAAAACAAAACAGGAAAATTAATTCGTCCATATCTAATTTTTTTCTGCTAAATTTTAATACTGGTACAAATACTATTGATTTGTATATTCCAAATTTCAACTTAAACAGGTCTAACATTTGTTTTAACATCCTCACTGGATGTTAATTTCAATAAAAGCTTGGTTTGGTAATTGTGACGAATGCTGCCCCGATTACATCAGTTGAGGTTGAAAGAGAACATTTTCAATGTACCTATAAAAGTTTATTTAGATGTGACAGTCGTCGATTTTTATTTAAAAAGATAAGTGAAAAGTTTTTGTTTATTGCAATACCAATTATAAATAAAAAGCTTGTCTTATTCTTCAAAATACAGTTCCAAAGTTTTAAATCTGATATCGTGATCGCTTTTGAAGTAAAAGTTAAATTTTTTTTCTTAAGTCCTAATTTACACTATGGAAGTCTTATTGCTACCGTTTCTATTCCTCCCGTCTCTCTCTCTCTCTCTCTCTCTCCTAACTACTATCATTATTATTATCATTATTATTATTATCATTATTATTATTATCATCATTATTACTATCATCATTATTATTATCATCATTATTATTATCATCATTATTATTATCGTCATTATTATTATTATCATTATTATTATTGTTATCATCATTATTATTATTATCATTATTATTATCATCATTATTATTATAATTGTTATTATTATCATTATTATTATTATAACATATCATCATTATTATTATCATCATTATTGTTGCCATCATTATAATTATCATCATTATTATTATCATCATTATTATTATCATTATTATAATCATCATTATTATTATCATCATTATTATTATCATTAATGCTATCATCATTATTATTATCATCATTATTATTATCATCATTATTATTGTCATCATTATTATTATCATCATTATTATTATCATTATTATTGTCATCATCATTGCTATCATCATTATTATTATCATCATTATTATTATCATCATTATTATTATCATCATTATTATTATCATCAATATTATTGTCATCATTATTATTATCATCATTATTATTATTATCATCATTATTATCATCATTATTATTATCATTATTATTATCATTATTATTTTCATAATTTTTATCATCATTATTATTATCATCATTATTATAATAATCATTATTATTATCATCATTATTATTATCATCATTATTATTATAATCATTATTATGATCAATATTATTATTATCATCATTATTATTATCATCATTATTGTTATCATCATTATTATTATCATCATTATTATTATCATTATTATTATCATCATTATTATTATTATCATCAATATTATTGTCATCATTATTATTATCATCATTATTATTATCATCATTATTATTATTATCATCATTATTATCATCATTATTATTATCACTATTATTATCATTATTATTTTCATATATTATTATCATCATTATTATTATCATTATTATTATCATCATTATTATTATTATCATTATTATTATCATCATTATTATTATCATCATTATTATTATCATCAATATTATTGTCATCATTATTATTATCATCATTATTATTATTATCATCATTATTATCATCATTATTATTATCACTATTATTATCATTATTATTTTCATAATTTTTATCATCATTATTATTATCATCATTATTATAATAATCATTATTATTATCATCATTATTATTATCATCATTATTATTATAATCATTATTATGATCAATATTATTATCATCATTATTATTATCATCATTATTGTTATCATCATTATTATTATCATCATTATTATTATCATCTATATTATTATCGTCATTATTATTATCATATATTATTATCATCATTATTATTATCATTATTATTATCATTACTATTATCATTATTATTATTATCATCATTATTATTATCATTATTATCAGCATTATTATTATCATCATTGTAATTATCATCATTATTATTATCATCATTATAATCATCATTATTATTATCATCATAATTTTTATCATCATTATTTTTACCATCATTATTATTATCATCATAATTATTTTCATCATTATTATTATCATCATTATTATTATCATCATTTTTATTGTCATCATTATTATAATCATCATTATTATTATCATCATTATTATTATCATCATTATTATCACTATTATTATCATTATTACTATCATTATTATTATCATCATTATTATCATCATTATTTTTATTATCATTAGTTTTATCATTATTATTATCATCATTATTATTATCATCATTATTATTAACATCATTATTATTATCATTATTATTATCATCATTATGATTATCATCATTATTATTATCGTCATTATTA
>LR999966.1:39949923-39957423 GCA_905220375.1 Tachina fera | reverse complement strand
CATCATTATTATTATCGTCATTATTATTATCATCATTATTATTATCATCATTATTATTATCATCATTATTATTATCATCATTATTATTATCATCATTATTATTATCATCATTATTATTATCATCATTATTATAATAATCATTATCATTATCATCATTATAATTATCATCATTATTATTATCATCATTATTATTATCATCATTATTATTATCATTATTATTATCATCATTATTTTTATCATCATTATAATTATCATCATTATTATTATCATCATTATTATTATCATCATTATTATTTACATCATTATTATTATCATCATTATTATTATCATCATTATTATTATCATCATTATTATTATCGTCATTATTATTATCATTATTATTATTATCATTATTATTATCATCATTATTATTATTATCATTATTATTATCATCATTATTATTATCATCATTATTATTATCATTATTATTATCATCATTATTTTTATCATCATTATTATTATCGTCATTATTATTATCATCATTATTATTTACATCATTATTATTATCATCATTATTAGTATCATCATTATTATTATCATCATTATTATTATCATCATTATTATTATCATCATTATTATTATCATCATTATTATTATCATCATTATTATTATCATCATTATTATTATCATCATTATTATCACTATTATTATCATTATTACTATCATTATTATTATCATCATTATTATCATCATTATTTTTATTATCATTAGTTTTATCATCATTATTATTATCATCATTATTATTATCATCATTATTATTAACATCATTATTATTATCATCATTATTATTATCATTATTATTATCATTATTATTATCATTACTATTATTATAATTATTATTATTATAACATATTATTATCATCATTACTATTGTCCTCATTATTTTTATCATCATTATAATTACCATCATTATAATAATCATTATTATTATCATCATTATTTTTATCATCATTATAATTATCATCATTATTATTATCATCATTATTATCATCATTATTTTTATTATCATTAGTTTTATCATCATTATTATTATCATCATTATTATTATCATCATTATTATTAACATCATTATTATTATCATCATTATTATTATCATTATTATTATCATTACTTTTATTATAATTATTATTATTATAACATATTATTATCATCATTACTATTGTCCTCATTATTTGTATCATTATAATTACCATCATTATAATTATCATTATTATTATCATCATTATTATTATCATCATTATTATTGTCATCATTATTATTGTCATCATTATTATAATAATCATTATCATTATCATCATTATAATTATCATCATTATTATCATCATTATTTTTATCATCATTATTATTATCATCATTATTATTATGATCATTATTATTATCATCATTATTATTATCATCATTATTATTATCATTATTATTATCATTACTATTATTATAATTATTATTATTATAACATATTATTATCATCATTACTATTGTCCTCATTATTTTTATCATCATTATAATTACCATCATTATAATTATCATTATTATTATCATCATTATTTTTATCATTATAATTATCATCATTATTATTATCATCATTATTATTATCATCATTATTATTTTCATTATTATTATTTACATCATTATTATTATCATTATTATTATTATTATTATTATTATCATCATTATTTTTATCATTATTATTATCATCATTATTATTATCATCATTATTATTATCATCGTTATTATTATCATCGTTATTATTATCATTATTATTATCATCATTATTATTATTATCATCATTATTATTATTATCATTATTATTATTATCATCATTATTATTATCATTATTATTATTATAATTATTACTATCATCATTATGATTATCATCATTATTATCATCATTATTATTATCATCATTATTATTATCATCATTATTATTATCATCATTATTATTATCATCATTATTATCATCATTATTATCATCATCATTATTATCACTACTGTTATTATTATCATTATTATTATCATCATTATTATAATCAACTTTTATTAGCATCATTATTATTGTCATCATTATTAATATCGTTATTATTATCATCATTATTATCATCATTATTATCATCATTATTATCAGCATTATTATTATCATCATTATTATTATCATTATTATTATTATCATCAATATTATTGTCATCATTATTATTGTCATCATTCTTATTATCATCATTATTATTATTATCATCATTATTATTATTATCATCATTATTATTATCATTATTATTTTCATAATATTTATCATCATTATTATTATCATCATTATTATTATCATCATTATTGTTATCATCATTATTATTATCATCATTATTATTATCATCTATATTATTATCATCATTATTATTATCATATATTATTATCATCATTATTATTATCATTATTATTATCATTATTATCATCATTATTTTTATCATCATTATTATCATCATAATTATTTTCATCATTATTATTATCATCATTATTATTATCATAATTTTTACTGTCATCATTATTATTATCATCATTATTATTATCATCATTATTATCACTATTAATATCATTATGGCTATCATTATTGTTATCATCATTATTATTATCATCATTATTTTTATTATCATTAGTTTTATCATCATTAATATTATCATCATTATTATTATCATCATTATTATTATCATCATTATTATTATCATCATTATTATTATCATTATTATTATCATCATTATTATTATCATCATTATTATTATCGTCATTATTATTATCATCATTATTATTATCATCATTATTATTGTCATCATTATTATTGTCATCATTATTATTATCATCATTATTATTATCATCATTATTATTATCATCATTATTATAATAATCATTATCATTATCATCATTATAATTATCATCATTATTATTATCATCATTATTATTATCATCATTATTATTATCATTATTATTATCATCATTATTTTTATCATCATTATAATTATCATCATTATTATTATCATCATTATTATTATCATCATTATTATTTACATCATTATTATTATCATCATTATTATTATCATCATTATTATTATCATCATTATTATTATCGTCATTATTATTATCATTATTATTATTATCATTATTATTATCATCATTATTATTATTATCATTATTATTATCATCATTATTATTATCATCTATATTATTATCATCATTATTATTATCATATATTATTATCATCATTATTATTATCATTATTATTATCATTATTATCATCATTATTTTTATCATCATTATTATCATCATAATTATTTTCATCATTATTATTATCATCATTATTATTATCATAATTTTTATCATCATTATTATCATCATAATTATTTTCATCATTATTATTATCATCATTATTATTATCATAATTTTTACTGTCATCATTATTATTATCATCATTATTATTATCATCATTATTATCACTATTAATATCATTATGACTATCATTATTGTTATCATCATTATTATTATCATCATTATTTTTATTATCATTAGTTTTATCATCATTAATATTATCATCATTATTATTATCATCATTATTATTATCATCATTATTATTAACATCATTATTATTATCATTATTATTATCATCATTATGATTATCATCATTATTATTATCGTCATTATTATTATCATCATTATTATTATCATCATTATTATTGTCATCATTATTATTGTCATCATTATTATTATCATCATTATTATTATCATCATTATTATTATCATCATTATTATAATAATCATTATCATTATCATCATTATAATTATCATCATTATTATTATCATCATTATTATTATCATCATTATTATTATCATTATTATTATCATCATTATTTTTATCATCATTATTATTATCGTCATTATTATTATCATCATTATTATTTACATCATTATTATTATCATCATTATTAGTATCATCATTATTATTATCATCATTATTATTATCATCATTATTATTATCATCATTATTATTATCATCATTATTTTTATCATCATTATTATTATCATCATTATTATTATCATCATTATTATCACTATTATTATCATTATTACTATCATTATTATTATCATCATTATTATCATCATTATTTTTATTATCATTAGTTTTATCATCATTATTATTATCATCATTATTATTATCATCATTATTATTAACATCATTATTATTATCATCATTATTATTATCATTATTATTATCATTATTATTATCATTACTATTATTATAATTATTATTATTATAACATATTATTATCATCATTACTATTGTCCTCATTATTTTTATCATCATTATAATTACCATCATTATAATAATCATTATTATTATCATCATTATTTTTATCATCATTATAATTATCATCATTATTATTATCATCATTATTATCATCATTATTTTTATTATCATTAGTTTTATCATCATTATTATTATCATCATTATTATTAACATCATTATTATTATCATCATTATTATTATCATTATTATTATCATTATTATTATCATTACTTTTATTATAATTATTATTATTATAACATATTATTATCATCATTATAATTATCATCATTATTATTATCATCATTATTATTACCATCATTATAATTATCATTATTATTATCATCATTATTATTATCATCATTATTATTGTCATCATTATTATTGTCATCATTATTATAATAATCATTATCATTATCATCATTATAATTATCATCATTATTATCATCATTATTTTTATCATCATTATTATTATCATCATTATTATTATGATCATTATTATTATCATCATTATTATTATCATCATTATTATTATCATTATTATTATCATTATTATTATCATTACTATTATTATAATTATTATTATTATAACATATTATTATCATCATTACTATTGTCCTCATTATTTTTATCATCATTATAATTACCATCATTATAATTATCATCATTATTATCATCATTATTATTATCATCATTATTATTATCATCATTATTATTATCATCATTATTATTATCATCATTATTATCATCATTATTATCATCATCATTATTATCACTACTGTTATTATTATCATTATTATTATCATCATTATTATAATCAACTTTTATTAGCATCATTATTATTGTCATCATTATTAATATCGTTATTATTATCATCATTATTATCATCATTATTATCATCATTATTATCAGCATTATTATTATCATCATTATTATTATCATTATTATTATTATCATCAATATTATTGTCATCATTATTATTGTCATCATTATTATTATCATCATTATTATTATTATCATCATTATTATTATTATCATTATTATTTTCATAATATTTATCATCATTATTATTATCATCATTATTATTATCATCATTATTGTTATCATCATTATTATTATCATCATTATTATTATCATCTATATTATTATCATCATTATTATTATCATATATTATTATCATCATTATTATTATCATTATTATTATCATTATTATCATCATTATTTTTATCATCATTATTATCATCATAATTATTTTCATCATTATTATTATCATCATTATTATTATCATAATTTTTACTGTCATCATTATTATTATCATCATTATTATTATCATCATTATTATCACTATTAATATCATTATGGCTATCATTATTGTTATCATCATTATTATTATCATCATTATTTTTATTATCATTAGTTTTATCATCATTAATATTATCATCATTATTATTATCATCATTATTATTATCATCATTATTATTAACATCATTATTATTATCATTATTATTATCATCATTATGATTATCATCATTATTATTATCGTCATTATTATTATCATCATTATTATTATCATCATTATTATTGTCATCATTATTATTGTCATCATTATTATTATCATCATTATTATTATCATCATTATTATTATCATCATTATTATAATAATCATTATCATTATCATCATTATAATTATCATCATTATTATCATCATTATTATTATCATCATTATTATTATCATTATTATTATCATCATTATTTTTATCATCATTATAATTATCATCATTATTATTATCATCATTATTATTATCATCATTATTATTTACATCATTATTATTATCATCATTATTATTATCATCATTATTATTATCATCATTATTATTATCGTCATTATTATTATCATTATTATTATTATCATTATTATTATCATCATTATTATTATTATCATTATTATTATCATCATTATTATTATCATCTATATTATTATCATCATTATTATTATCATATATTATTATCATCATTATTATTATCATTATTATTATCATTATTATCATCATTATTTTTATCATCATTATTATCATCATAATTATTTTCATCATTATTATTATCATCATTATTATTATCATAATTTTTATCATCATTATTATCATCATAATTATTTTCATCATTATTATTATCATCATTATTATTATCATAATTTTTACTGTCATCATTATTATTATCATCATTATTATTATCATCATTATTATCACTATTAATATCATTATGGCTATCATTATTGTTATCATCATTATTATTATCATCATTATTTTTATTATCATTAGTTTTATCATCATTATTATTATCATCATTATTATTATCATCATTATTATTATCATCATTATTATTATCATCATTATTATCATCATTATTATTATCATCATTATTATTATCATCATTATTATTATCGTCATTATTATTATCATCATTATTATTATCATCATTATTATTGTCATCATTATTATTGTCATCATTATTATTATCATCATTATTATTATCATCATTATTATTATCATCATTATTATAATAATCATTATCATTATCATCATTATAATTATCATCATTATTATTATCATCATTATTATTATCATCATTATTATTATCATTATTATTATCATCATTATTTTTATCATCATTATTATTATCGTCATTATTATTATCATCATTATTATTTACATCATTATTATTATCATCATTATTATTATCATCATTATTATTATCATCATTATTATTATCATCATTATTATTATCATCATTATTATTATCATCATTATTTTTATCATCATTATTATTATCATCATTATTATTATCATCATTATTATCACTATTATTATCATTATTACTATCATTATTATTATCATCATTATTATCATCATTATTTTTATTATCATTAGTTTTATCATCATTATTATTATCATCATTATTATTATCATCATTATTATTAACATCATTATTATTATCATCATTATTATTATCATTATTATTATCATTATTATTATCATTACTATTATTATAATTATTATTATTATAACATATTATTATCATCATTACTATTGTCCTCATTATTTTTATCATCATTATAATTACCATCATTATAATAATCATTATTA
>LR999966.1:39922423-39932423 GCA_905220375.1 Tachina fera | reverse complement strand
TTATTATTATCATATATTATTATCATCATTATTATCATTATTATTATCATTATTATCATTATTTTTATCATCATTATTATTATCATCATAATTATTTTCATCATTATTATTATCATCATTATTATTATCATAATTTTTACTGTCATCATTATTATTATCATCATTATTATTATCATCATTATTATCACTATTAATATCATTATGACTATCATTATTGTTATCATCATTATTATTATCATCATTATTTTTATTATCATTAGTTTTATCATCATTAATATTATCATCATTATTATTATCATCATTATTATTATCATCATTATTATTAACATCATTATTATTATCATTATTATTATCATCATTATGATTATCAGCATTATTATTATCGTCATTATTATTATCATCATTATTATTATCATCATTATTATTGTCATCGTTATTATTGTCATCATTATTATTATCATCATTATTATTATCATCATTATTATAATAATCATTATCATTATCATCATTATAATTATCATCATTATTATTATCATCATTATTATTATCATCATTATTATTATTATTATTATTATCATCATTATTTTTATCATCATTATTATTATCATCATTATTATTATCATCATTATTATTTACATCATTATTATTATCATCATTATTATTATCGTCATTATTATTATCATTATTATTATTATCATTATTATTATCATCATTATTATTATTATCATTATTATTATCATCATTATTATTATCATCATTATTATTATCATTATTATTATCATCATTATTTTTATCATCATTATTATTATCGTCATTATTATTATCATCAATATTATTTACATCATTATTATTATCATCATTATTATTATCATCATTATTAGTATCATCATTATTATTATCATCATTATTTTTATCATCATTATTATCATCATTATTATTATCATCATTATTATTATCATCATTATTTTTATCATCATTATTATTATCATCATTATTATTATCATCATTATTATAATCATCTATTAATATCATCATTATTATTATCGTCATTATTATTATCATTATTATTATTATTATCATCATTATTATTATCATCATTATTATTATCATCATTATTATAATCATCTATTAATATCATCATTATTATTAACGTCATTATTATTATTATCATTATTATTATCATCATTACTATTGCCATCATTATTAATATCGTTATTATTATCATCATTATTATTATCATCTATTAATATCATCATTATTGTTACCATCATTATTAATGTCATCATTATTATTATCATCATTATTATTATCATTATTTTTATCATCATTATTATTATCATCATCTTTATTATCATCATTATTATTATCATCATTATTATTATCATCATTATTTTTATCATCATTATTATTATCATCATTATTATTATCATCATTATTATAATCATTTATTAATATCATCATTATTATTATCGTCATTATTATTATCATCATTATTATTTACATCATTATTATTATCATAATTATTATTATCATTATTATTATCATCATTATTATTATTATCATTATTATTGTCATCATTATTATTATCATCATTATTATTATCATCATTATTATTATTATTATTATTGATATTATTATCATTATTATTATCATCATTATTTTTATCATCGTTATTATTATCATCATTATTATTATTATCATTATTATTATCATCATTATTATTATCATCATTATTATAATCATCTATTAATATCATCATTATTATTATCGTCATTATTATTATCATCATTATTATTTACATCATTATTATTATCATAATTATTATTATCATTATTATTATTATCATTATTATTATCGTCATTATTATTATCATCATTATTATTTACATCATTATTATCATCATTATGATTATCAGCATTATTATTATCGTCATTATTATTATCATCATTATTATTATCATCATTATTATTGTCATCGTTATTATTGTCATCATTATTATTATCATCATTATTATTATCATCATTATTATAATAATCATTATCATTATCATCATTATAATTATCATCATTATTATTATCATCATTATTATTATCATCATTATTATTATCATTATTATTATCATCATTATTTTTATCATCATTATTATTATCATCATTATTATTATCATCATTATTATTTACATCATTATTATTATCATCATTATTATTATCGTCATTATTATTATCATTATTATTATTATCATTATTATTATCATCATTATTATTATCATCATTATTATTATCATCATTATTATTATCATCATTATTATTATCATTATTATTATTATCATTATTATTATCATCATTATTTTTATCATCATTATTATTATCGTCATTATTATTATCATCATTATTATTTACATCATTATTATTATCATCATTATTATTATCATCATTTTTATTATCATCATTATTATTATCATCATTATTTTTATCATCATTATTATCATCATTATTATTATCATCATTATTATTATCATCATTATTTTTATCATCATTATTATTATCATCATTATTATAATCATCTATTAATATCATCATTATTATTATCGTCATTATTATTATCATTATTATTATTATCATCATTATTATTATCATCATTATTATTATCATCATTATTATAATCATCTATTAATATCATCATTATTATTAACGTCATTATTATTATTATCATTATTATTATCATCATTACTATTGCCATCATTATTAATATCGTTATTATTATCATCATTATTATTATCATCTATTAATATCATCATTATTGTTACCATCATTATTAATGTCATCATTATTATTATCATCATTATTATTATCATTATTTTTATCATCATTATTATTATCATCATCTTTATTATCATCATTATTATTATCATCATTATTATTATCATCATTATTTTTATCATCATTATTATTATCATCATTATTATTATCATCATTATTATAATCATTTATTAATATCATCATTATTATTATCGTCATTATTATTATCATCATTATTATTTACATCATTATTATTATCATAATTATTATTATCATTATTATTATAATCATTATTTTTATCATCATTATTATCGTCATTATTATCATCATTATTATTATCATCATTATTTTTATCATCATTATTATTATCATCATTATTATTATCATCATTATTATAATCATCTATTAATATCATCATTATTATTATCGTCATTATTATTATCATCATTATTATTATCAATATTATTATTATCATCATTATTATTATCATCATTATTATTATCATCATTATTATAATCATCTATTAATATCATTATTATTAACTTCATTATTATTATTATCATTATTATTATCATCATTATTATTGCCATCATTATTAATATCGTTATTATTATCATTATTATTATCATTATTATTATCATTACTATTATTATAATTATTATTATTATAACATATTATTCATCATTACTATTGTCATCATTATTTTTATCATCATTATAATTACCATCATTATAATTATCATTATTATTATCATCATTATTATTATCATCATTATTATTATCATCATTATTATTGTCATCATTATTATTGTCATTATTATTATCATTATTATTATCATTACTATTATTATAATTATTATTATTATAACATATTATTCATCATTACTATTGTCATCATTATTTTTATCATCATTATAATTACCATCATTATAATTATCATTATTATTATCATCATTATTATTATCATCATTATTATTATCATCATTATTATTGTCATCATTATTATTGTCATCATTATTATAATAATCATTATCATTATCATTATTATAATTATCATCATTATTATCATCATTATTTTTATCATCATTATTATTATCATCATTATTATTATGATCATTATTATTATCATCATTATTATTATCATTATTATTATCATTATTATTATCATTACTATTATTATAATTATTATTATTATAACATATTATTCATCATTACTATTGTCATCATTATTTTTATCATCATTATAATTACCATCATTATAATTATCATTATTATTATCATCATTATTATTATCATCATTATTATTATCATCATTATTATTGTCATCATTATTATTGTCATCATTATTATAATAATCATTATCATTATCATTATTATAATTATCATCATTATTATCATCATTATTTTTATCATCATTATTATTATCATCATTATTATTATGATCATTATTATTATCATCATTATTATTATCATCATTATTATTATCATTATTATTATCATTATTATTATCATTACTATTATTATAATTATTATTATTATAACATATTATTATCATCATTACTATTGTCCTCATTATTTTTATCATCATTATAATTACCATCATTATAATTATCATTATTATTATCATCATTATTTTTATCATCATTATAATTATCATCATTATTATTGTCATCATTATTATAATAATCATTATCATTATCATTATTATAATTATCATCATTATTATCATCATTATTTTTATCATCATTATTTTTATCATCATTATTATTATCATCATTATTATTATGATCATTATTATTATCATCATTATTATTATCATTATTATTATCATTATTATTATCATTACTATTATTATAATTATTATTATTATAACATATTATTCATCATTACTATTGTCATCATTATTTTTATCATCATTATAATTACCATCATTATAATTATCATTATTATTATCATCATTATTATTATCATCATTATTATTATCATCATTATTATTGTCATCATTATTATTGTCATCATTATTATAATAATCATTATCATTATCATTATTATAATTATCATCATTATTATCATCATTATTTTTATCATCATTATTATTATCATCATTATTATTATGATCATTATTATTATCATCATTATTATTATCATCATTATTATTATCATTATTATTATCATTATTATTATCATTACTATTATTATAATTATTATTATTATAACATATTATTATCATCATTACTATTATCATCATTATTATTATCATCATTATTATTTTCATTATTATTATTTACATCATTATTATTATCATTATTATTATTATTATTATTATCATCATTATTTTTATCATTATTATTATCATCATTATTATTATCATCATTATTATTATCATCGTTATTATTATCATCGTTATTATTATCATTATTATTATCATCATTATTATTATTATCATCATTATTATTATTATTATCATTATTATTATTATCATCATTATTATTATCATTATTATTATTATAATTATTACTATCATCATTATGATTATCATCATTATTATCATCATTATTATTATCATCATTATTATTATCATCATTATTATTATCATCATTATTATCATCATTATTATCATCATCATTATTATCACTACTGTTATTATTATCATTATTATTATCATCATTATTATAATCAACTTTTATTAGCATCATTATTATTGTCATCATTATTAATATCGTTATTATTATCATCATTATTATCATCATTATTATCATCATTATTATCATCATTATTATTATTATCATCATTATTATTATCATTATTATTATCATCTATTAATATCATCATTATTGTTACCATCATTATTAATGTCATTATTATTATCATCATTATTATTATCATTATTATCATCATTGTTATTATCATCATTATTATTATCATAATTTTTGTCATTATTATCATCATTATTATTATCATTATTACTATCATCATTATTATAATCATCATTATTATTATCATCATCATTATTACCGTCATCATTATTATCATTATTATTATCATCATTATTATTATCATCATTATTATTATCATCATTATTATTATCATCATTATTATTGTCATCATCATTGCTATCATCATTATTATTATCATCATTATTATTATCATCATTATTGTTATCATCATTATTATTATCATCATTATTATTATCATCTATATTATTATCATCATTATTATTATCATATATTATTATCATCATTATTATCATTATTATTATCATTATTATCATTATTTTTATCATCATTATTATTATCATCATAATTATTTTCATCATTATTATTATCATCATTATTATTATCATAATTTTTACTGTCATCATTATTATTATCATCATTATTATCACTATTAATATCATTATGACTATCATTATTGTTATCATCATTATTATTATCATCATTATTTTTATTATCATTAGTTTTATCATCATTAATATTATCATCATTATTATTATCATCATTATTATTATCATCATTATTATTAACATCATTATTATTATCATTATTATTATCATCATTATGATTATCAGCATTATTATTATCGTCATTATTATTATCATCATTATTATTATCATCATTATTATTGTCATCGTTATTATTGTCATCATTATTATTATCATCATTATTATTATCATCATTATTATAATAATCATTATCATTATCATCATTATAATTATCATCATTATTATTATCATCATTATTATTATCATCATTATTATTATCATTATTATTATCATCATTATTTTTATCATCATTATTATTATCATCATTATTATTATCATCATTATTATTTACATCATTATTATTATCATCATTATTATTATCGTCATTATTATTATCATTATTATTATTATCATTATTATTATCATCATTATTATTATTATCATTATTATTATCATCATTATTATTATCATCATTATTATTATCATTATTATTATTATCATTATTATTATCATCATTATTTTTATCATCATTATTATTATCGTCATTATTATTATCATCATTATTATTTACATCATTATTATTATCATCATTATTATTATCATCATTATTAGTATCATCATTATTATTATCATCATTATTTTTATCATCATTATTATCATCATTATTATTATCATCATTATTATTATCATCATTATTTTTATCATCATTATTATTATCATCATTATTATTATCATCATTATTATAATCATCTATTAATATCATCATTATTATTATCGTCATTATTATTATCATTATTATTATTATCATCATTATTATTATCATCATTATTATTATCATCATTATTATAATCATCTATTAATATCATCATTATTATTAACGTCATTATTATTATTATCATTATTATTATCATCATTACTATTGCCATCATTATTAATATCGTTATTATTATCATCATTATTATTATCATCTATTAATATCATCATTATTGTTACCATCATTATTAATGTCATCATTATTATTATCATCATTATTATTATCATTATTTTTATCATCATTATTATTATCATCATCTTTATTATCATCATTATTATTATAATCATTATTATTATCATCATTATTTTTATCATCATTATTATTATCATCATTATTATTATCATCATTATTATAATCATTTATTAATATCATCATTATTATTATCGTCATTATTATTATCATCATTATTATTTACATCATTATTATTATCATAATTATTATTATCATTATTATTATCATCATTATTATTATTATCATTATTATTGTCATCATTATTATTATCATCATTATTATTATCATCATTATTATTATTATTATTATTGATATTATTATCATTATTATTATCATCATTATTTTTATCATCGTTATTATTATCATCATTATTATTATTATCATTATTATTATCATCATTATTATTATCATCATTATTATAATCATCTATTAATATCATCATTATTATTATCGTCATTATTATTATCATCATTATTATTTACATCATTATTATTATCATAATTATTATTATCATTATTATTATTATCATTATTATTATCGTCATTATTATTATCATCATTATTATTTACATCATTATTATCATCATTATGATTATCAGCATTATTATTATCGTCATTATTATTATCATCATTATTATTATCATCATTATTATTGTCATCGTTATTATTGTCATCATTATTATTATCATCATTATTATTATCATCATTATTATAATAATCATTATCATTATCATCATTATTATTATCATCATTATTATTATCATCATTATTATTATCATCATTATTATTATCATTATTATTATCATCATTATTTTTATCATCATTATTATTATCATCATTATTATTATCATCATTATTATTTACATCATTATTATTATCATCATTATTATTATCGTCATTATTATTATCATTATTATTATTATCATTATTATTATCATCATTATTATTATTATCATTATTATTATCATCATTATTATTATCATCATTATTATTATCATTATTATTATTATCATTATTATTATCATCATTATTATTATCATCATTATTATTATCGTCATTATTATTATCATCATTATTATTTACATCATTATTATTATCATCATTATTATTATCATCATTATTAGTATCATCATTATTATTATCATCATTATTTTTATCATCATTATTATCATCATTATTATTATCATCATTATTATTATCATCATTATTTTTATCATCATTATTATTATCATCATTATTATAATCATCTATTAATATCATCATTATTATTATCGTCATTATTATTATCATTATTATTATTATCATCATTATTGTTATCATCATTATTATTATCATCATTATTATAATCATCTATTAATATCATCATTATTATTAACGTCATTATTATTATTATCATTATTATTATCATCATTACTATTGCCATCATTATTAATATCGTTATTATTATCATCATTATTATTATCATCTATTAATATCATCATTATTGTTACCATCATTATTAATGTCATCATTATTATTATCATCATTATTATTATCATTATTTTTATCATCATTATTATTATCATCATCTTTATTATCATCATTATTATTATCATCATTATTATTATCATCATTATTTTTATCATCATTATTATTATCATCATTATTATTATCATCATTATTATAATCATTTATTAATATCATCATTATTATTATCGTCATTATTATTATCATCATTATTATTTACATCATTATTATTATCATAATTATTATTATCATTATTATTATCATCATTATTATTATCATTATTATTGTCATCATTATTATTATCATCATTATTATTATCATCATTATTATTATTATTATTATTGATATTATCATTATTATTATCATCATTATTTTTATCATCGTTATTATTATCATCATTATTATTATTATCATTATTATTATCATCATTATTATTATCATCATTATTATAATCATCTATTAATATCATCATTATTATTATCGTCATTATTATTATCATCATTATTATTTACATCATTATTATTATCATAATTATTATTATCATTATTATTATCATCATTATTATTATCGTCATTATTATTATCATCATTATTATTTACATCATTATTATTATCATCATAATTATTGTCATTACTATTATTATCATCATAATTATTGTCATTATTATTATCATCATTATTATTATCATTATTACTATCATCATTATTATAATCATCATTATTATTATCATCGTTATTATCATCATCATTATTATCATTATTATTATCATTATTATTATTATTATCATCATTATTATTATCATTATTATTATCATCATTATTATTATCATCATTATTTTTATTATCATTATTATTATCATCATTATTATTATTAATATTATTATTATCATCATTATTATTATCATCATTACTATTATCATCATTATTATTATCATCATTATTATTATCATTATTATCAGCATTATTATTATCATCATTATAATTATCATCATTATTATTATCATCATTATCATTATCATCATTATTATTATCATCATAATTTTTATCATCATTATTTTTATCATCATTATTATCATCATAATTATTTTCATCGTTATTATTATCATAATTTTTATTGTCATCATTATTATTATCATCATTATTATTATCATCATTATTATTATCATCATTATT
>LR999966.1:39794600-39919600 GCA_905220375.1 Tachina fera | reverse complement strand
ACTGAAAGAAAAGTATTAACCAAAAAAAAGAATTTGTACTTAAACAAAAGTTTTGTTGTATAGCTTAAGGATTTTCTCCACCATGGTTTTTCCCAACACGGCTGTAGTTACTAAATATTTTTTGCAAACTTTCGACTTACAATTTATATTGAATACAAAAACAAATTTTCATATTTTATTGTTTTCAATATAAATTTGCAGTCGAAATTTTCGTTTCAGTTTTCTTTCGTTATTGTGAAACAGGCCATAAGGCTCGCCGCTAATTTTTTTATTTAATTTTTTCTTATTCTTTAATTTTCTGTTGTTCTATTATTATTATTTATATCAGCGAAGAGGAACTAACCCCTATTTAAGCCCTTTAATTCCCCCTTATCGTGTTTGGCGTATTTCGACTTCACTCATATATCTTATATTATACCCTGCAGGAGATCGAACTAATGTCCGACTGGTATTTTACTAGTACTGAAACCACCACCACTAGTTCCCAACTGTAAACTTTCTTATAACATCTTAATGCTCAAATTAGCATTGAGTGTGCTTAGAAAATTACTAGTTTCATTGGTACTATTTTAGGAATAGTTTATTACCAGTTCTTTTGCAAAGAAAAACTATATAAAATTGGTGGTTTTATTCCTTTGTTACGCAGTGACAACTGCTAGTTAAAATTCGCAATTATTTATCAAAATACAAAAGGTTAATTATAATTATTTGATTATAATTATTTTTAGGTGAACCTTAAACTTTAATTATTGTGTAATACCAGTTTTCGTACAGTGCAAGGGCTCTGTTAGACAGTCAAAATTTATTTTGCAATGTAGGGCCTTGGAACTACTTCATATAGCAGTACTTATTAGAACTAGTAGTTTTATACAATTTTAACCCTTTTGGCACTAGTTCTTGCTGTTCTAGTAATTATACTAGGATCTTTTAGACAATTGACACCTAATCTCCTGCAGGGTAGTTTTTTGTATGAGTATCTTTTTCATAACTATTTTTCATATTTTCTTTTCTTTTCAAGGAAATTCTTTTTCAATCAGTCTCTATATCTATGCAAATACTTTACCCCTTTATAAAGCAGGGTAATGTTAATACGTTAAATATTGTACTCTGTGATTCTTGGCCAAAAACATTGAAAAAACTAAAAACTATGATCGAAATGGAGATCAACGAGAGAAGTAAAAGCTACTATCAGCAAGGTCGAATGCAACAGAACCAAAAATATCTAAAAAATTTTGTAAAAATGGCGGCATTGGTATCATATTTGGTGAAAATAAAATTCGTTTGAAACAGAAAATATAATAAAAACTAAACATATTTTCTTAGGTTTATTGGAATACTAAAAGTACCAGCAATAGCCTGCAGCAAGAATCTTCAGAATCAAGAGCTAAAATACTAAGATCAGATGATCAATTGGAGTGCTTATTAAAATTAGTACAACCAATTAAAAAGGATTTTAGTGAAATTTGGTAAATATATAATAACAAAAATGAAAAAAATTAATAACCCCCGACGTGCAAACCAATCGACGGAACCGATTTCCTTCTTCTAGTATAGGCAAGAAGATATTAGATCCAGTCACCTTTCGAACTAAAAGAAAACTACTACATCCAAATCTGTTCAGCCATTTGGTCTGTACGTGAACTCGTCCATACATACAGATAAACAGACGCACTACAAACTTATAACACCCTTTTTTGGTCGGGGGTTAAAAAATAAATTGTTATATTTTTTAAAATTAAATTTTAATTGCTTAGGTTAACTATTCTCTCGGAATTGCTGAAGGAAATAAATAGTGTAATAAATATTACCAACTATCAGCTTTTGCTTACTTTGAGTCTCAACATTTTAAATAACTATAAAAATAGCAAAAATCTTGAAAGCATACGGCTATGCTTAACAGAACTTTTGATTAAAGAAAAAGAATTTGTTGCCTGCAAATCCGTACCTACGAACTACTGTCAAGATAAATGGCTTAAAATAGTTAAAATATTAATAACGGACACATCTTCTTGTGGCTATGTTATTGCCGAAAAACAGTTGCTGATACAGCAACTTATACAGCATCTTAAACTAAATGCCGAAGATTGCAGCACTTTGTTGAATTCTTTCATAACCAATGCAGCACTTAAACGTACAGAGTGCGTTTTAACCATAAAACATATTTTAGAACAAGCCGATGAAATGGGTTTGGACAAGACAACTCCTGTCATTGGTCAAACCATAAAATGGTTGTACGGCGAACACGATAAAAATGAAGCAAAAACAATTTTGTTACATATTGAGCGTATTAGTCCAACATTAATATCTGAAACTAGTGCCATATCTGTTATTAATTTCTTAGACACAACAGTATTAAAATCTCATACACATATGCTCGCCTCAAAAGATGAAACCCAAATACTTGAATTATTACAATTTAAATATAATCGTACATTTTTATGTCTAGAAAGACATGGGAAGCAGGTTAAAGGGTTACAACAAAACATAATCTCAAACAAAACCAATAAGAAAAAAAATTGCTTATTTCAAGCCAACTATGAATTTCTTATGAGAACTTTAAACTCCGAAACCTCCAAAGGCACAAGTTGCAAAGATATTATTTTAGATCTACAATCGCTTTTAAAAATTTCCCTACTTATGAAGGCTTTACTAAATTTTCAAGTGTTCGATGAGTCTTCTTTTATGCAGTGTCCATTAATCAAACGCATTGGGTTCTTTCTAAGTCATTTGGAGGTACATGTGTTAAAATTTTTTAATTTGTGAATTTGTGATTTAATTTGTATTTTTATTTTCAGCTACAATTTAAAAATAACGTGCCCAGCTCTATGGAACGTTCTACATTATGTGAAATTTTAACTATATTAAATGATACTATTGCCTGTTTTTCTAGCAACCTGTTGCTTTTGCAGTATCTTGAAAAACAGCCCATTGAAGAAGTGATACAGTTTTTGGGATCTACATTAAAATTGAGTGGTAAGATATTTTTAACTCCATATTTTTCAAAAGAATTTTAAATTATCAAACAGAATGCGGCATAAACACATTTTCTATACAAATTGACAAAAAAGTAGGTCCAAAAAACAGTCGAGATATAAAATCAATATTATTTTGACATCGTTTTTTCTGAATCCGGTGTGGTTTTAGTGAAAAGTGCATTATGCCTGCACCACTAGAACTTTTCCAAAAACGACTTATACACCGGATACAAACGCACATCAAAAAAAGGCGTGGTGTGGTGTCGAACCCAGGACCTTCGGTTTTGTAGTCAACGTGCTAACTACTTCAGCCAACCTTGTTTTTTCTTTTGCTCGCGCATTGTTTGCGTGTAAAGAGGGAGGAAATAAAAAACAATTGTTTAAATTGTGCAAATTGAAAAATATTTTCTTTTCTTTATTTTACCTTTAGTAAAATAAAGTCGTTGTGCATGGAGAAGAGTGCTTTTGCAAGGCTCACAAAAAAGTGACAAAAAATATAACAAAGTACCGAACGAACGAATAAACCAAACCGTTAGATATTTTCCTAGTCAAAATCCAAGAAAGTACTACGAAAAATCATTAGTGATTAAAAGAGCAATAAATTTGGACTTTGACTGAGTACTATTTATTTAAATAGGGGAACTTTTACAAATTATCAAAATATATATGTACAAGAATAGCGTTAACAATGGTCGCATTCCTAAGACGTACCTGTTGCGCAACCGTCGGCTGTTTGTCTTAGAAACGCATAGTTGAGTAATTTCGCTCCACTCAATAGCTTAGTAAAGTTTAGTTTTTTCCATCGTAAAATTTTTTCGCTACATGTCACAGAATACACAGAAATGAAGAAAGTGACAGGCAAAACAGCTCCAATCAGGTTTTAAAAAAACTTATATACTTATAAATGTGTTTACCAAAGGTAAATCAATTGTATACACACAACAATCATTTCTCATATTCCGTTTCATTAAAAATTTAAGTTAAATAGCTGATGTTAATAAGAATCTCTACTCAAGTAGATAGACTAGGGTGCCAATGAAGTGCGTGGCTGCACAGAAAAGTATCGGTATTTCCCCCAGCTTAAAGTCTAAGTTTAATTTTTCTTCTCTTCTTTAGAAACTCACATCAATTAATAAAAATATTTCATTCAATAAGATTTGAAATTACTGAACTTAAGCCTGACTAAAAATTATTTCTGATTAAAATTCACTAAAGTTCAATGAAAAATCTAATAATGTCTCACTTAATTCATCATGGGCACGTGAAAAAACATGTTCACTTGGCTCCACTCAAGAGTTTAGTAAAGTTTAGTTTTTTCCATCGTGAAATTTTTTCGTTACATGTCACAGAATACACAGAAATGAAGAAAGTGACAGGTAAAAAAGCTCCAATCAGGTTTAAAAAAAAACTTAAATACTTATAAATGTGTTTACCAAATGTAAATCAATTGTATACACAACAATCATTTCTCATATTCCGTTTCAGAATGCTGGAAAGCCAAATAAACTGTAGAAAGCAACAATAAAGTACAAAGTAACAAAGTAAAGCCACTACAATAATACTTACATGCATGTACCGATCGTACATCGAATAAGTAAAAATAATGTGATGATCGTAAAACATAAGCAAGAATAGATAAGATAAGTTAAACATACTTAGGTAGAGTAATATAATTTCGTGCTAACCTAAATAGAAAAATGAAAAAATTTATAGTGATACTTATAAATGTGTTTACCAAAGGTAAATCAATTGTATACACAACAATCAGTTCCCATATTCCGTTTCATTAAAAACTTAAGTTAAATAGCTGATGTTAATAAGAATCCCTACCCAAGTAGATAGACTAGGGTGCTGATGAAGTGAGTGGCTGACAGAAAAGTATCGGTATTTCACCCAGCTTAAAGTTTAAAAATCTAAAAATGTCTCACATTATATTTTGAGTTTTACCCTCTAAACTGTAATTTTTTGATCGGCTTAATATGTTCAAATAAAAAAAATTTGGTGCTTTATACCAAGGTTGGCAACCTAAACAAATAACGGTATCGGTATTGATACCGGTACAACTATTTTTTAAATTTCGGTATCGGTAACGGTATCGGTATTTTTTTTATTTCGGTATCGGTATTACCGGTACATACCGTTATTGAGTTTATCGGTATACCGATATGACTTAAATTATTAGTTCAGACAGTGGATATAGCAAAAAATCTCTTGTTTTTATTAAATTACTTCGAAAAGGGAGTATTTTTACATTGACATATAAAAACATTTAAACTTATATGTTTCTATATACGTTTTTATACTTTTATTAAAAAATAATTTATTAAAAAAGTAAAGTAAGGAAACTGCAGTTGAAACTTTGCATATATGTATAAAGTATACATTTTGGTTAATTAAACAAAATAATAAAAATAAATACATACAGTGTATGTACATTATACACGAAGTACATGTAGAATTGTATGCACTTATTGATGTGCGAATATTCGTATTTGAATTCCCGAATATTCGTCTTTTTTCCATATTCGTATTCCCACTCGCCAAATTCAGACGAAACGAATATTTGAATATTTGATATCAAGCAATAAACAATATTCTTGTAGCCAACTTAAAAACAAACAAAACAAATTTCTCGTACAATTAACATTTAGGGCCATTATTACAACTTAAATATATTTAAAAGTAGGATTTTGTCTGACGTATAAAACGCTACTTTAGGCTATTCATTATTATAAATTTAATTTAACTTACCAGGAAGGATACATTGCCTTTAACTTAGCGCTCACTTTAGGTTAAGTTAAAATTGTACTGATGGACAACTTTTTATACGTCCGATAAAATCCTACTTTTAACTAACTTTAAGTTGTAACAATGGGTAGTATGAATAAAAAAAAGTATTTGCTTTTTACTTAAAAATTAAAAAAAAAAACACATACATATTTGGGGTTTTAAAACAAATTTTTAAATAAAAAGCAAATACTTTTTTTTATTCATACTACCCAATGGCAATCTTTAACTTCAGATATAAAAGTTTCGAAAAATTTTCTCCATTATCTCTATCAACCCATTAACCCTGTATTTGAATTAGACATATTTTTTGTTATAAATATCAAATTCCAAAGCTGTAAACAAAAAATGTATTGCGCCACTTCAAAACAAGATTTGTTTTTATATGTATATCCAAAAATCTAATCAGCGTCCAGAGAAAAATGAGAAGAATACTGCAAAAATACTGAAAAGTCCCATTTTTAATTTAATTTTCTTGGAAATTGCCGGGAACTCAAAAACAAACTGCATATTGATTGCATAACTTTCTACCTAAGAGAGACTTCTCAGACAAAAATATTGATTGGCGAAATTCTTTGATAATAGCGAAATAATTAACCCGGCGAAAATCGACTTTGCTAAAAATTTTATTTTAAATTGAGTATAACTTTTGACTTAATTGTGATTTTGATACCAAATTTTTGTTTAATATTACAAATATTGGCCCTTATTCATAATAAGTTTAATTTTTTTAATCTAACAACATTTCACTTCTCCATTAGCAGAACAGTGGACAAAGGTTGGTAAAAAAGTCAAAATTTTAATATTTTTTCTCTAATATTTCCTAAGCTGTAAGCGAACCCCATAAATGAAGTAGACTTTTTTTTAGCTCTTGGATAAAAAAACACTTGCAAAAAATCCTTTTTATCTGATCAAAAACAAGAGCTTGGCATGGATTTTAATTTTTCATTAACCCAAGGTTGCGTACTTTGGTGCTTTGTGGCTCCGCCCCCTTTAAAGATATATAGTCTAAATTCCAGACTTAAGCTCTGTGACACCTTCCTCAATGCTGTGTAAGATTTCATAACAATAGAACAGCTAATTTAGAAATTTATTTCCAATTTTTTTACAAAATCCTCACTGTGTATCGGGTACTTTAGGCACCGCTAGGCATTTATGGCAGCAAACCTCATATTTTATACAGAGCACATATGTAGTATATCAATTAAAGATCCAGTTTAATGTGCAATATATTAAAAAAGCACTCTTCAAAACTTTAAATATTCGCATTAGCTTGTGTAGCGGTAACAGCCAATATACTCATTTTCGCGATTTCATATACAATAACTCTCGCTTACAGTGGCTTTGCTCTTTTCACCAATTTAAAACATTTATATGTCCAGAGATACGCTTCATAAGAATGTGTAAAGGAGAACAAAAACGTGTTTATAAAACAAAGTTAATTGAAATAAATTTTTGAAATTTTATTTTTGGTGGGAATCGGTATACCGGTACATACCGGTATAGACGTAAACGGTATTCTGGATACCGGTATTTTCTAACCGAAATGGATTTCGGTATCGGTATCGATACCGGTATCTAATTTTAGCGGCATTTGAATCGGTATCGGTATTTTTACGATACCGTTTGCCAACCTTGCTTTATACCCTTTTTTGTATTTTTTACGTATTTTACCCTTTTTGCCACCGCTTAATGTGCTTTTGGTCTTAATAGAGATACCAACACTGCAACAGACATCGATAACTGCCCTAACGAAATGGCGGCCAAAAGTCGAAAAAGTATACACTAGTAAACCTCGGGAGTCAAAATCTTAAAACTTTATTTCAACTATATCACAGTGAACAGGGTGACTCAAAACGGACATTTTCAGTATTTTGCTAAAATGAGAAATTTCTTAGTATGCTTTTGATTTTCAAACATCTATAACTTTTTGGTTTTATAAGATATTCAATCAAAATAAATTTTGTATAATTACCTTATTTGTTAGCACTCAGTACGAGAAAACTAGTGTTTATAATTTTAAGAAATTATTTTTTTTTTGTTTTAAAAAGGTCCAAATATTCATAAACTCTTCTACTTAACAGAGCATAACTTCCACAGGTCAAAAGGGAACAAAAAAGATTATCACTTTTTTGTAGCCGAGGCTCTCTTCTAAACGCTTATACCCATTGTACACCCGGGACGATCCGACCGTGACCACCAGAATAATTTTTCTGACAAAGGTCAACAATTTTTGCAAAATTTTAGTAAATTAATTATAAAAATGTTTTTTCTGTAATGCTATTTTTAGGGTTCCGTACACCAAAGGCGAAAAAGGAACCCTATTGTTTCGCTACGCCGTCCGTCTGTCCGTCACACGCTATTATCTCAGGAACCGTAAGAGCTACGGACCTGAAATTTGGACAGAGTATGTAGAACCTTGCCCGCTACAAAAACAAATACATGAGAATTAAAAATTAAAGGGTGTTTCAAAACGAGCAACGAAAAATATTAAAATCCCATGTAATATACATACCAAAACTCTTGAAATTTTCAAAAACGGTAAAACTAAAAAATCCGAATATTATAAATTTGCCAAACCAAAAAAAATCCTCAAAAATTTTAAAAAATCGCTAAAATGAAAAAATCGCCAAATTTAAAAAACGCCAAAAATAGAAAAATCGCCAAAATGAGAAAACGCAAAAAAGCGATTAAATCGAAATAGCTAAAAAAATCGCCTAAATGGAAAAAAATTTCCAAAAATTAAAAAAATCGCCAAAAAATCGCATAAATTAAGAAAAAACGCAAAAAAAAGAAAAAATTGCCAAAACGAGAAAAAAAGTGTCAAAACTAAAAAAAATTCCAAAATAAAAAGAACGCCAAAACCAAAAAAATCGCTTAAACCAAAAAAAAAATCGCCTGTGTGAAAAAAAATCGCCAAAATTAAAAAATCGCCAAAATAAAAAAATATCGCCAAAATTAAAAAAAGCGTCAAAAACCAAACAAAATTGCCAAAACGAAAAAAATTTTCAAAAACAAAAAAAGCGCAAATAAACGCCAGAACCCCAAAACTAAAAAAACGCTTAAACCCGAAAAAACGCAAATAACGAAAAAAAAGTCCAAAACTATATTTTATATAGGCTAAAGTTCGTATTGAATTACATTCCTCGTGTGCGTACGGAACCCTTCGTGCGCGGGTCAAATCCGCACTTAACTGAATTTATTTTGAAATATTTTATTTTTTTTATCACACCGCTATTATGTAAGGCGGTTTTTAGATGGATATGCGTATTTCTAAATCATGTAGAGTTTGTCACAAATATATCTTGCCACTTAAAATGAAGCAAATTTATATACTTCAGGTCACAGGTTATAAAGGCATGTAACAAGCACTCGTCAGGTAAAACTACAAAATTAAAAAGATACCACAATTAGGGATTTTTTGTTTGTTTTTAGGGTTCCGTAAACTAAAGGTGAAAAAAGGAACCCTATTGTTTTCGCTAGGCTGTCCGTCACACGGTATTTTCTCAGAAACCGTAAGAGCTACGGACTTGAAATTTGTACGGAGTATGTAGAACCTTGGCCGCTACAACAACAAATACATGAGAATTAAAAATTAAAGGGTGCTCCAAAACGAGCGACGAAAAATGTTAAAATCCCATGTAATAGACATACAATTGTATGTACATATGTATATTGACACTTGAAATTTCTAAAATTAGTGTATTTTTATATAAACTACAACAATTAACATTAAAATATTAAAAAATTTAAATTAAAGGGTGGTCCATCAGTTAATGCAATTTTGACTATGTAATTTTGACAACTTGCTATGTCTTGGAAACCGTAAGAGGTAAACTCTTGAAATTTTCAAAAACTGTAAAACTAAAAAATCTGAATATTATAAAATCGCCAAACCGAAAACAATCGCCAAAACCTGAAAAAAATGAAAAAAATAACGCCAAAAACCGAAAAAAATCGCCAAAACGCGAAAAATGCACCAAAACCAAAATAATTGTTTATGTGAAAAAAAATCGCCAAAATGAAAAAAAAAACCCCAAAACGAAAAAAATCGCCAAAAACAAAATCCTCAAAACGAGAAAAAAGTGCCAAAACCAAAAAAATCGCCAAAACCAAAAAAAATCACCTAGATGAAAAAGCGCCAAAATAAAAAAACGCCAAAATAATAAAAAAAATCCCCAAAATTAAAAAAACTTCAAAAACCAAAAAACTCCAAAACTAAAAAAACGCTTAAAACCGAAAAAACCCAAAAACGAAAAAAATGCGAAACTATAGTTTATATTGGTTAAAGTTCGTATTGAATTACATATCTCTTGTCCGTACGGAACCCTTCGTGCGCGGGTCAAAGTCGCCCTTCACTGAATTTATTTTATGATTATTAAACTAAAATTAAAATGGAAATTCTGGGAAAATGTATGCAAAATATTTTTGTGACTATCTTCATAGGTGCACGCATGATACAATAATACAGGTAACCGCGAAGCGCCAGCTGTTTGCTTGTTTCGTGATGTGATCTGCCAAATGTTGTTTACGTTTTACCAACACACGCGCACAGTGCCTATTAAAGCTGTACTAATACCAACAAGGTTTACAAAGCCAAGAAAAAACGCAAATACACGTCTTTGGTTTTTTCTTGGGTTTTTGACAGTTGTCATCACAAAACAGCAGTAAAAATCACTGTTGTTTTATTGTTGTGCATTTGTTGTAGATTCGCGGCTACCTATATTATTGTATCATGTAAAACCATTAAAAATTATGATTAAGCTAGATGCAAAACCACTTAAATTAAACATTATTCAAGTTTATGCTCCACCGCAGAGAACACTGAAATGAAATAGAATCATTTCACCATAAATTAACAGAAATCTTGAAAATAACAAAACCTCATGATATTAATATAATCATGGGAGATTTTAACGCCAAAGTGGGCAAAGTAAAAATTGTGGGTGTTACAGGGGACTTTGGGTTAGGTGAACGAAATAAAAGAGGCGACCGTTTAATTCAATTCTGTCAAGAAAACGGTTTCAAAATATCTAATACATTCTTCGCACTTCATCCATGAAGATTATATACTTCGACCTCACCATTACATTAAAATGAACCTATTGTACCTAATCAAATAGATTACATAATTATTAATAAAAGGTTTGCTTCTTCAATAATTAAAGCTACAACATATCCTGGATGTGATGTACCTTCAGATCACAACTTACTATATGCTAAATTAAAAATAAAACTTTCATTCATCAAAAAACAAAAACTACGGTCTAATGTTGATCTCGAGAAATTAAAAAACTTACAATTTAAAAATACAATAAATCATGATATAAATCAAATACGATTATAAGAAGCAAAATTTGGGTAGCAAAGACCCAGTGAATGGAAGCACAATGCATATAAATTTAACAGCCACAATCTAACCATGATGGTTTTAATCTATATAAAAAGATTAAAGGTATATGCCAAATCCGCAGAAATGTGTAACGTGTTTTACTTTCCAGCTGGGGTATGACTCAGTCTGTCCAGGTTCGAACTCAATGGTCCACTTCCTTTGAAATAACAGATTGATTTTCTTGGATGTTAAGAAACTATACAAAGCTTTAATTTATTTAACGAAACTTAAGCTACTTGGATATCTTAGCACTACAGGGTATATTGTCAGTGAACTACAGGCAGTGTTCCCAGTTTAGGGGATTTGTCCACAAATTGGGGATTTTTTTTCGCGATTGGGGATGAAAATTTGGTATTGGGGATCTGGGGATTTGTTTGGGGATGTAACCAAATTTGAGGGGATTTTTCGTATAACTGATGGTCAAACAAGAATGATTTTTGAACTAAAGAAATATGCATCTGGCGATTCTAAAAATGTGTGTTACTAGTTTATGGTTTCTAATAAACAAGAAGTATCAAGGCAGATTAACGAATAATGAACGCTACCAAAATAAAAATACGAAACAAAATACAGTACAACCTTTTGAAAGCACTTCTTAGAATAAACACACATTTTAAAAATAATTAAATTTGTTGTCACAAATTTAATCTTTCTGCTGAAATGCTAAAACTTTTTAATACAAGTACTATGTACAACAAAGTTTCTGAGACTGGTGAATCAGAAGATTTCGATTCTGAAGTTTCTGAAATGGTAAACTTTGGTTAAAATTTTTTTTATACTGGTGTATATTAAACTGTGTAATTTTTTCTTTACAAGTTTTTCATAAGTACAAATTAAATTTATATGAACGTAAATATACTCATATCTATCGATAGTAATTAATTTTATTTAATAAAAATTTGTTATTTATGTCATTATTTTTCCAAAAAAAAATATTATAGGTTTTTATTTTTTCACAAAAGAAAAAATATGTATGAAAAAATATAAATTTGGGGATTTTTGGGATGAGAAATCAAAAATTGGAGATGGGTATAAGCTCTAGAAAAAAACTGGCAACACTGACTACAGGCGGTGACCAACTTAATATGTGAGTATTCGGTAGGCCTTGAGGCTGTTTAGTAAATGAGGGAAATTTGTTAGCTCTCGTAATAAAACAGGTTCAGGTTATATTCGGTGGGCTCTGAGGCCGATTTAATGCGGGCGAGAGAAATTCGGTGGCTCTCGTAATAGGAATTCAAGATAAATTCGGGAGATCTTGAATATAAGCGATTTTTCAAGATGAATTCGGTAGATCTTGATAAAACAGCAAAAGAAATCCAATATGAATGCGGTGGATCTTGAACGAGTTTTCAAGATGTATTCGGTGGATCTTGAAAATAAACGGGAAGTTTAAGATGAATGCGGTAGATCTTGTACAAAAATATTAATTCAAGATGAATTCGGTAGATTTTGAAATAAATTTTAAAAATAGCAAGCAAATGAAATTCAAGATGAATTCGGAGGATCTTGAATATAAACGAAATGTTCAAGATGAATCGGTAGATCTTGAACAAAAATAAAATATTATTTCAAGATGAATTCGGTAGACCTTGAAATAAAATAAAATTAAAACCAAAAAATAAATTCAAGATGAACACGATAGATTTTGAATACTAACTACAATTTATTACAAAGCTCAATATGAATGCGGTAAATCTTGCAGCTTTCTGTTCAAAAAAGACTAGAACAAACCTTTATGTTGATATCCGTTCTTGTAATATACAGGTAGTGCCCCCCCTTACCGTACTGAGACGTCCAGCTCGTCCTGATTGCTTGTGGCTTAAACTTGACATCACATAGTAATTATTATTTTAACCAGTTGAGAATTGTTTTTCCCTATTGTATGATTTGTGCGTTTTAGTTTAAAATCTATAAAAGTCTGCATGTGTTTATTGTATTTAAAAATTTGGTATAGACTATAATGACACTTTTTCTCCCGTGGTCAGATATTCTACCAATCGTTTAATATTGGCATTTGGCAGTGCATTGGAAAATGCATTTGCATCAAATTGGCATACATTCAGCGTACTTTCATAGTGAACCACCATGAAATCTATATGCGGCATCCCGAAAACTTTGTAGATGCAGACAATGCTGAAAAGGTTCTTAGCTTCACAAAGCAATATATGGTTTGAAGCAGTCAGGGAGAGAATATGGCATGCCAAACTAGATTTCGTACTTAAAGAACTTGGTTTTGAGCAAAACAAACATGAACCTAGTTTATATAAGACGTCAACAAGAGGAGAATTTGTATTACTAGCAGTGCATGTCGATGATATAATCATCAGCTGCAAAAATGAATCGATAATTTTAAAAAAATTTAAAAAAAAATTTTATAAAAATTTCCCAAATAATTTCAAGTTATTGTACATATCTCAGGAAATAATAAGAGCTCACTCAAATTTTTGACACAAAATGCAAAAGAGAATCTCAGGATTAACATATATTTTTTTAGAATTTAAAAAATTTAATTTTTGGAAATATAGTTCCCCAAACTTTAAATCATGTGACAGTGATCTTTGACCTTTCAATGTTTGCTGTAACAAATCATCAGTAGACTTCAACCAAACATTTTGATAGTCACAAACCTCTTATCTTATGCACAGACTTTCAAGAACTATTTGAGAATTCACAATTCCAAGCTGAACCACCAGCAAATAAATTTCAAATTAAAATATAATTATGACAATATGTCGAATAATAAATTTCTTAAATTTTAAATTTTAGATTTTATTTTTCATTTTGCCTTGTAATTACTTTTTTTGTTGTCCGATGGATTTCTAATTGTATAAAGCCTACTATGCTTATTCTTCTTTTGTGATTTTCAAAAATATTATTATTTGGGAATTCTCAAAAAATTCTTGAAAGTCTGTGCATAAGATAAGAGGTTTGTGACGATTCAAAATGTGTGGTTGAAGTCTACTGATGATTTGTTACAGCAAGAAAAAAAGAAATGTAATGTAGAAATGAAAGAAATATAGACCAAGCTGAACCACCAGCAAATAAATTTCAAATTAAAATATAGTTATGACTATATGTCGAATAATAAATTTCTTAAATATTTATTTAATTTTTGCCACTGGCTATTAATTTAAGTTAATTTTTAATTATTATTTTTCGAACAACAGACTTACCATTGTCGTTTATTCTTTACTAATTATGCACATGTTAGTTAATTTGCTTATTTTTTGTTCTACTTAAGACAAACTTTTTTGGTTTGTTACTATTAAGTATATTTATTTAATTTTTGCCACAGGCCCCTGAATTTAAGTTAATTTTTATTTATTATTTTTCGAACTTCATTTGTTTCTATATTTATGATTTATTTGAACAGGCTAAAGTTCGTATTGCTGTTTTAAGCCAAATTACATGTCATAATTATTAATGAACAAATAACATCAAAGTTAGTTGTAAATTATCTGACAACACATAGTTGAACGGAACAGCCAGCCGTTTTCGAAGGCCACTAAACCTTCATCATCAGCGTTCTTCTGTGTTGGTCCACTTTGTGTGGTGCCAGTTGATGTAGATTTCTGCCTTATATACGAAACTTTATTGCAAATGGAATTCGTGAATTGTTTTGATTCATCGTATTCCATTTTGCTGAAAACCTGTTTTGTAATGAAAGCCCAAAATTACCATCTCTAATTTACAACAGACTTACCATTGTCGTTTGTTATTTACTAATTATGCACATGTTAGTTAATGCCCTGTATATTCTTTTGTTAAACAGACTATGAGTCAAAAACCTAAGTTAGCTCCAGCCCAACCATTAAACGCGTACTCCGCTTCTTTTGCTCAAGTGAGTCAATCAGTTACTTCACGTGTATCGTATGCCGATGCTGCTAAGGCTAGTTCTAGTCCCTCACAAAATGTTTCACCGCAAAATAATTCAGCGAATTCAAACTCAGGCTTTAACTTTAGTCGCCTTGAAGCTACTATTGAGAATCTGGTGCTAACTATAAACAACTTTACAACAAATATGACTAGCATGATGCAAGAAATGCTGCGAATGCAGAATACACTGCTTCAAGCATTAGTTAACAAACCATGAACATGTTAAATATATGTTTCTGGAACGCAAACGGCATTCGCCAGCATAAAAATAAACTTGAGCACTTCCTCATGGAAAAAAAATTGATATAATGTTGGTCTCTGAGACTCATTTGACTTCAAGGAGCTTATTTAAAATAAATGGTTACACTCTATATGATTCAAAGGACCCGAGGGGGAGAGCATGCGGTGGGTCAGCAATTCTAATTAAGTCAAGACTCAAACACTATGTCCTGGATAACATTTGTGAAGAACATCTACAAGCAACAAATATTTGTGTCGAAAATTTTGTTACAAATTTCGTGATATCATCAATTTACTCCCCTCCCAGATTCGCAATTACTGAGGATCAATTCGAGGAGTTCTACAAATCTCTTGGCCCTTGTTTTGTAGCAGCTGGGGACTACAATGCAAAACATACGTTCTGGGGTTCGCGTCTTATTACACCTAGAGGTCGGGCATTGTTCAACACAATTTCAAAAATGGGCTTGGACGTCATTTCAAGTGGGGAGCCCACTTACTGGCCTACGGACATACAAAAAATTCCGGATGTTATAAATTTTGGAGTCACGAAAACTATCACTAGGGAATTAATTCATGCTGAAGCTTCTGTAGATCTCTCCTCCGATCACTCCCACGATTGTTACAATTTGTAGCCCACTAAAAAGTGAATTCCCTGTCCCATATGTAAAGATGATCAACCGTGTTAATTGGCTGGGGTTCAAAAAATACCTCAGTAGCCAAAGCCGGGCAAAGACCTTACCAAGGCTGAGTCATACAGGCCAATAAGTCTGCTGTCAACTATGTCAAACTCTTCGAAAAGCTGCTCATGACAAAATTGTCCCCAATTTTAATTGATAGTGGGTTCATCCCAGACCATCAATTTGGTTTGAACAAACTCATAGATTGGTGCAATTTATAAGAAGAACTTTTGAAGAAAAAATTTATTGTTCTGCCCTGTTTATTGACGTTTCTCAGGCATTTGATAAAGTGTGGCATGAAGGCCTTATTTTAAAATTAAAATCATATTTACCAATAAATTTTCTGAATCTATTAGAAAGCTACATAACTACCCGAAAGTTTACGATTGTGGAAGGAGAATTCATGAGTCTGCCCCAATCTATATCATCCGGTGTGCCACAGGGGAGCATACTGGGGCCAGTTTTGTATTTGATTTATACTTGTGATATGCCTTTGAGCAGCAATATCCATACATCTACGTTTGCCGATGATACAGCCTGCCTTAGTATGCACAAAAACCCGCACGAGGCTTCCCGATATATTCAAGAACATATTACACAGTTGGAAATCTGGTTGAACTTATGGAGAATTAAAGTCAATGAACAAAAGTGTGTCCATACAACGTTTACACTAAGAAGAGATACTTGTTCCCCCATTCGAATCAACAATCAATATATTCCTCAACATTCCCAAGTGAAATACCTTGGTATACACTTTGATCGAAGGCTTACATGGAAACATCATATTGACTTTAAGCAAACTCAGATGAAACTTAAGTTATCTCAAATTCATTGGTTGATTGGCAGAAATTCAACACTTAGTCTGGACTGCAAACTTTTTACCCCTTATGCAAAACGATTGCTAAATTTAAAGTTGGTTTAACAAACGAATTTTGTATTTCAAAACCGGTTTTAATGCATTCTTTAACTTTAACAATCGTTTTTGCATAAGAGCATTAATATACAAGTCGCTTTTGAAGCCAATATGGTGTTACGGTATCCAGTTATGGGGCACTGCTTTAACTTCCAATGTAGAGAGAATTCAACGAAGACAAAACAAAATTTTAACGTTAATTACATCTGCTCCATGGTACATTAAGAATTCAAATTTGCATCGTGATTTAAAAATGCCACTAGTGACTGAAGAAATTGCAAGATACGCAGGCAAATACTTAACAAAACTCGAGTTACATCCTAATCCGCTTGCTCGTAATATTTTGAACTTTACTGGACACATCCGCCTAAAAAAGAGGGACACAAGGGCTATTTTACTCAACACTCTAGATGGGAATGCTTGAAAATACATTTAATTTTCCTTTTTGATTATCACTAATTTGTATTATTTAAACTATCACTAAGTTTTGGCCGACACTGGTCGGGCTAAATAATTATATTTTAGATTTAAGATTTGATCACTTATTGTAAGTTCATATTTGAAGATACAATAAATAAAACTATGTATTAAAAAAATTTAGTTAATTTGCTTATTTTTTGTTCTACTCAAGCCATTTTTTTTTTTGGTTTGTTACTATTAAGTATATATGTTTAATTTTGACACAACCATAGCCCCTGGCTATTAATTTAAGTTAATTTTAAATTATTATTTTTCGAACTTCATTTGCTTCTATATTTATAATTTTTATGAAATTGACCAACAACTTATATATATTTTATATCAAAAGAACAAAAAGGTTTATTGTTGTTTTTAGTATTACAATTTTTCAAGTAATGACAAAAATAGTTTTAATATATATGAAAGAAATTTCTTTGAACTACTCGATTGAAAAAACAATATTATAAAACCCCCTCTCAATCGATTAGTCCTATATCATTTCGTAGTTTTACAAATTTGTTGATATCCAATGATTTGGTAAATAAGTCTGCTAACTGAAACTCAGTACTAATATGTTCAAGCTTTATATTACCCTTTAATATGTTATCTCTTATGAAATGGTGTTTTATATCTATATTTTTTGCTCTTTTACTTTCTAGGTTATTCGCCATGCCAATACATCCTCTGTTGTCTTAGAATATTTTAACGGTATAATCATCAACTTCTTTTAAATCTTTCATAACTCCAGAGATCCATATGGCTTCAGTTGTTGCTAGACTTAAAGCTATGTATTCAGCTTCTGACGAGGAAGTTGCAACAGTTTGTTGCTTCTTGCTGCACCATGATACAGTGCAACCATACACCTGGAACATATTCCCACTAACTGATTTCCGATCAGTCTTATCTGATGCCCAATCCGCATCACAAAATCCCAAAATAGGTTCATTTGAGGATTTCGTAAAAGTTAATTTTGTTTTCAATGTTCCTTTAAGGTATCTTACAACGCGTTTTACATGTTGCCAGTGAATGTCAGTAGGATTTAGCTGAAAACGGCCTAAATAGCCGATTTGAAAACATATATCAGGTCGAGAACATAGCATGATATACATTAAACTTCCTAAGAGTTCTCGACAAGGTTGATTGGTGCCAGATTTTGATAAACTGCTTTCTAATGCAAACCTTTTTCCATTGGAGACTTCACCACATTACAATCTAACATTTCAAATTTCTTTAATATTTTCCGAATGCTTGATTCTTGTGGTATTTGTAATTTATTGTTTTCGAAATTTATATCCATGCCCAAGAAAAACTTCAGTGGGCCGCAATCAGTCATTTCAAAAATATTTGAAAGTTTTTCTTTAAGAGATTGTAGTGACCGCAGTTAATAATTATTTGAAATGATTTTTTATAATTTTTATTATAAAATAATAATTTAATAATTTAATGTGTATTGTTCAAAGTTTTAACAATTAAAAATAATAAATTTGAAATACAAAATTTTATTTATATTTAAAAAACAAGGCATACTTAATTTCTAAATTATATGTATATTAAATTTAACTACCTACAATACTTCCCTTCCGGAAAATTGACATCCAGTAAATTAAATGTAACTTTTTTTTTGTTTCTGTATGATGTATTTTCACAAGTTTTTTCTAAAAAAGCAGGTTTCAGTCTATCTATTGCAATAGTTCTAATATTGTCTTCAATCTCCAATTTAAAATATTTTTTATCTCTTTCAATAATTTTATACGGTCCTTCATACGGATGCTCTAGCGACCGTTTCTGTTCAACCCTCACAAATGCATATTTGCAACTAGAAAGATCCTTAGGTACATAACAAGTTGTATTTTTTTCTTTATGATGAGATAAACAAATAGTTTTAAAATATTCTTTTAATTTAGAGACAAACTCCGTAGAAGTTTCCTTATTGTTCGGAACTACGATCTCTCCTGGTAAACGTAAATTTTGTCCGTAGACCATCTCTGCAGGAGTAGACTTTAGATCCTCCTTGAAAGTACATCTTAATCCAAGTAGTGCTACTGGAAGAATATCATACCAACATTCTGAACGACCATTAGCTATTATTGCTGATTTTAATTGTCTATGAAACCGCTCAACCATTCCATTAGCCTGGGGATGATATGTCGAAGTCATAGACTAACAACTAGACACGACACGGGCGAATTCAAGCGAATTCAACCGTATAAATAATCTGATAGAGATAGGAACATTGGAGAATTTTTCTATATTTCTCTCTATCGCACAAAGTATACGGTTTTGACATTTGTAAAATTTAGTGTTTACAAAAAATAAAATTTCTTGGCAGGATTTGGTGCAAAGTGGAGAAAAAGTGTAATTGCGCCAAAATCCTAGTCAAAGTTGGTAATTTGTGGATAAAATTCGATAGACTATTTTATCCACATATTAGCAACAGTGTGAAAAGTGAAAAAAAAACCAATCAAAATAATGAAAAAACATCAATTTACAGCAGGCGTCACACAGCAATTGTGAAAATGTAAGTATTTATTTATAACATTTTTAGTTATTTACAGTAGTTTTTAATAAAATATACTTCTTTTTCAGGAGCCACAGATGTACCATGGGTTGTTCTCCAGGAGAAACTACATTTGTTCCCGAAGCAGCCAAATAGGTAAGTAATTTATGTGATTACTAAGTGCAAACAGAGTGAAAATTGTGTTTGGAATTTTGTACATTGGGAAGAACAATAGAGTTATTGTCCAATGAACAAATATGTTAGTTAAAATATCGTGGAGAGAAGATGTGCTAGGGTCAATTGGATCTCAAATATTGTAGATTTGTGTTCCTTTTTACATATAGTTGACGCCAATAAAGAATTTGTATGAGTAATGTGGACAGTGAATGTAAAATTTTGTACATTGGAAGGGACAATGACGTTCCTGTCCAATGTGCTATAACATAGGTTACTAAGTGGTGTCGAAAAAAAGAGTTCGGATCAATTGGATCCCAGATTTTCTCGTTTTGTGTTCTTTTTACAAATAATTCACGCAAATAAGACTATTGTGTACAAATAAAGTGAAGTGTTTGTGTGGAATCTTATACATTGGAATGGACAATGATGTTCTTGTCCAATGTACAATGCTACAGGGTAACAGTCGTATAAAAATGTAGTGTTCGGATCTATTGGATTCCAAGTGTTCTGTTCCTTTTGGGTTTTTTAAAAGTTCTTAACAAAAATGAGTAATGTGTGTCCACGCAAAGTGAATTGTTTTTGTGGTATTTTGTACATTGGAAGGAACATAGATGTTCTTGTCTAATGTACAAATACGTTTGTTAACAAATCGCTTAAAAAAAGTAGTCGGATCAATTGGAATCAAAATGTGAATGACAAATGTGTACATACATATAAAGTGAATTGAAAGGGTGGAATTTTGTACATTGGAAAGAACGATGATTGTTATATCCAATGTACAGTACCACAAGTAAATAAGTCGTTCTGTGTCCTATTGTACATGTACTTCATACGAAAAAGGAATAACTTTTCAATAAATGAAAAGTCCTACAGCTACAGAATATTTTTCAAGAGAATATTGAAGAATTTTTGTTTTATAACTAAATATGTATACAATTTTAATAATACAATATTTTTTTATTTTACTTTTATTTACATATGTGAACGTCAACAAGAAACCAAAGAAGAATCTGAAAGAAATAGCTATTCCAAAACTATTCGATCCCTAAAAATCTAAACTGGAAGGTTAAGAAATTCATTTAAGAAGGAAGAATGTTCGCAAAGAAAAAAACTTTATACTTTGATGGCATAAGTAAATGAATATATATTTCTTTGAATAAAATGTTTAATTGTAATTATTAAAAATCAAACTTTAAAAGATGTTAATTAATTGTATTAGAAAATATTCTAATTTTGTTTTTCAGTTAACAAATTTTGTAATTTGCTTTTGTAAACATATGCAGAGTTCCTTTTATAACAATTTAAGATGATTTACAAATATAAGTTTATTTATACATATAAAAAAAATAAAAATAAAAAACAATTTCAAAATTGGGGTGAGTTTAATAAATTTTTTTAGACAAGTCGCTTTCTTTTATGGTAAAACTGCACTTAGATTGGTTACTTAAATTTTGTTGTATTTTGTGTTGATACTCTTTTGTTAAGGCTTTATACGGGCTTACTACCAATTTATAGAAGGCAAGTAAACATCATCATCTGCCTCTTTGTTTTATTAAGGTTTTATTAAAAAAATTCGTATGAAAATCTGTTTTTTAAACATTTTTTGTTTTTATAAATTTGGTTAAGCATACCTTCTTACTATTTTTTGTATTTAAGTTTTTATGCAACGGGAATCTTTAGCTTATGTGTCGATATTTAAATTCATTAGTACATATATTATTCACATTATTCTCGATTTCTTTTCATTGTTGGATAAGTTGTGTGTTAGCAGCATTTCTTCCTAGCGTTGTTAATACTTTACGTTTATTTTTAGTTTTAAGTAAAGATTTGGCTTCTTATTTACGCTAGAACAGAAAGTTTTAATTATAGTATTTTATTTTCAAAATTATTGTGATTTCACTTACTTCATCCGACTCTAAACACTTGGATACATAATGCGATGCCCGATGATATTCTTCTTTGCCTTCATAATAACTCACGAGGGTACATGAAGCCATGATATAAACTCTGGTTATGAGCCGCTGCTCTTTCATCGCTGCAATACATAATGTTTTTCATAGGTCTCTCCTAAAATGAGAATAATTCAGGCATGTAAAAACAAATTATGTGTAGCTAATATGGATTGAATCAACATTTAAAACTTACCTACAGCTTTTCTATTGCTTTGTATCGCAGCATTCGTGTTTTCCAGCTTTCATTGCACATTAAAGTCCAAGCCGCCAGGTATTTGGGATTTAGTTTTAGGGCTCTTTCAAAGCATGTAATGCCCATAAAACGACTACATCCTCATAAGAACCCGAAACGTAGGTGCTGCATGTAGCGATTGTACCAGTACCTCCTGAGCAGCTTGATTAAGATCAACTGCTTTGAATACTACACCATACAAATACATGCCATAACCATCCAAACGTCCCCGAGAGTATTCAGCTTTTATAGTTGCTTTTATATCTGCCAAATCTTTTACATGGCCCGAATCATTAAGATTCGATTGGTCTGTAGTTGAGTCCAATCTACGCTTTTGCAAGCCCATATACATATGTAACATAGAGATGCAGAAATCTAGCCACTGGCGATTCAGCATTACGCACCAAATACGCCGCCCGGTCGTATTCCCGTACATCAAAATAACATTTGGCCAAAAAATAATTGTCACATACCACTTTGTTTATGCCTTGTAATGTTGCCTCGTTGAAATTTTTCACTTTTTGCATCGATGTCTATGTATATTGCACATGGTTCCATTTCAGCCAGGCATTTTGGATCAGACCGCGTTTTTGCCATTGGACAATGCCGCGACGTATGTACATAATTCGCGTTTAACATCCTCCAAAGGCACATTAAAATAGTCATATTCACTTTTCGCAGTCCGAAGTAATTCCAGCTAGTTTTCTTTTTCCAATTTCAGCTTTTTTATAACACAAAATTGATAAATTTAACAAGCGACCATGTACTAAAATTCGTGTTTTTTTATGAAAATAAACAATTCCAGAGCGATGCATTGGAAGATATCATTGAGAACACGTAATAAGAATATGTTTATTACCGATTACATTAACATTTATTGTATTTAACGCGTATTAAGTCTAAAAAATATATTTAAATTAAATTTATTTTGTGACAATGAAAACTTATGGAATTGCTTTTGCAAATATTTTAAAATTTTCACATTATTTAGGTCGCAATTTACATTCACTAGTTGAAGAACACCACCGGCCTTTAATTAAACAAATTAAACACAAAATTCACTGCTCTTTTATGCAAATATTTATATTTTATTAAAAATAAGTCTAAAATAACTCACTTTTGGAAAATTTAATTTTGTGCTTTTTCACAATCATATGTTCACAAATGCTATGTATGGCTATTGCTTTTTATACATGCAAAAAGCCTATTTTTTCTCTCCCTTCAAATATTTATACATCAGCTGATACGACGATTCCGCTTAACTCAGAAGTGAGGATTCTGGTTAATATTCTGTGGTCGAAGTACTAATTTTGTGAATACCCAAAAATTTTGTGAGTTCGAAAAAAATTTTTGACATAAATAGTGTGCCTTGATCACTTGTAATTTTTAACGGTACTCCGAATCTACTAAAAAAATTACTGACCAGTTTTTGGGCAATAGTTGCTGCTGTGATATCTATTAATGGGTATGCTTCTGGCCATCGTGTAAATCTATCAATTACAGTTAAAATGTACCTATGTCTCCTAGATGGTGGTAGAGGTCCAACTATATCTACATGAACATGTTCAAACCTTCCATTAGGAATCTCTATTTTTGACACCGGAGTCTTAATATGTCTATAAACCTTAGATTTTTGACAACTAATGCATTCCTTTGACCATTTATTAAGATCCGTGTTCATCTTTGGCCAAAAATAACGATAGCAAATCATTCGTCTGGTTGCTCTTATACCGGGATGTGAAATAGAATGTAATTTTTCAAATACGACTTTACGTAAAAGTTCAGGAACAAAAGGTCTTGGATGATGTGCAGAAATTTCACACCAAATTTCAAAATTGAAACAATGAATTTTAATAAGCTTTAAGTTGATATGAGCATTTTTATTTTCAACCAAGCCTTTAAGTTCTTTATCTTTTTGTTGCTCGACAAATAATAACTTCATGTTCAAATCTGTATTAACTAAAGTATTTACTTCAAAATTCCTCGACAAAGTGTCCGCTACTATATTTGAATCACCATTAATATATTGAATATCATCCGTAAACTGTGATATATATTCAAGATGTCTAGTTTGTCTGGGACTTCTTTCAGTTTTTGAATTTAAAGCAAAAATCAGTGGTTTATGATCTGTGTAAATAGTGAAATGTCTACCCTCTAACATATGACGGAAATGCTTAATATTAAGAAAAATGGCTAACAATTCGCTATCAAAAGTACTGTACTTTGACTGAGATAGTGATAGTTTCTTTGAAAAGAATGATAATGGTTCCACTCTATCATCATATCTTTGCTGCAGAACTCCTCCAACAGCATATTGTGACGCATCAACTGTCAAAGTTAATTTTGCATTTTCATCAAAGTGATTCAGCAAAACTCGAGAAACGAAACTTTCTTTTATATTGTCAAAAGCTTTTCGAGACTCATTACTCCAATCTAAAATCTTGTTTTTCTTTTTTAAAGCATTAGTTATCATTGCATGAATAGGACTCGATAACTCTGCCAACTTTGGAATGTACCTATGGTAGTAATTTACCATTCCTATAAATTTTTGCATTTGTTTTACTGAAACAGGTAACTCAAACTTTCGTATAGCTACAATTTTCTCCTCTGATGGTCTTATACCATCTTTAGAAACATTATGACTAAGAAACTCTATATTTGATACCCCAAAAATACATTTCCCTATTTTAATGTTTAATCCATATTCGTCTAATCGATCAAAAACTGTTTTAAGATGTATCATATGTTCTTCTTCGCTTTCACTTGCGATGAGAACATCATTAATATATACGAAAACAAAATCAAGTTCTTTAAACACTTCATTTATGAATCTTTGAAAAGTCTGTGCTGCATTTCTTAAACCGAATGGCATACGAATAAACTCAAACATCCCAAATGGAGTAGTGATTGCCGTCTTGTATATGTCTTCTTCTGCCATTGGAATCTGGTGATAAGCACGGACTAAATCTATTTTAGAAAAAACACACTTGTTCCTCATGTTAATATTAAAGTCTTAAATATTTGGAAGTGGATATCTGTCTGGAATAGTAATAAAATTTAATCTCCTGTAATCACCACAAGGGCGCCAATCATTTTGGTCTTTCTTAGAAACTAAATGCAATGCTGAAGCTGCACATGAATTTGACGGTCTACAGACACCAGATTTTAAAAGAAATTCAAACTCAGTTTTAGCAGCTTTAAATTTAATTGGATCTAAACGTCTGGGCTTAGTAAAAGGCAAAACTCCACTAGTTATAATTCTATGTACAGTAGAATGCCGAACAGGTTTTGCTTAATTAAGTTCTGATGTTAATGAAGGATATTGTTTTAGTAATTTGGTGTACTTATTTTCGATTAAAAATAATTTTGGTAGCGATATCTCACAAAAATCTGAAAACGTGTTACTTGACAACTTAGTGAGTGGATCAATTAAGGACTTGTTCTTAATGTCTATTAATAATCCATATTTATGAAGAAAATCGGCACCTATTATAGGTTTATTTATATTAGCAATAATGAACACAAATGGAAAATCGCGACGTAATCCTAAATCTATATTAAGCATTTGTTTTCCATATGTAGAAATAGAAGTGCCGTTTGCTGCAGTTAACATAACATCTGAAATTTTATTACTTTTACCAAATTTTGAAAATGGTAAAACTGATATATCTGCACCACTGTCAATCAAAAATTTTAATTTGTTGGTCCTATCAAAAATAAATAAACGACGTGTTGAAAATTGTAACTTCCCATTGTCTGTCGTCTCGACAATGGGGTTGCTTAGTTTTTTTCATTTTCATTCTGACAAGAATATGAACAAGGCTGCTCGCAGTTTCTTGCCCGACTTCCATATCTGTAATGGAATCTACATAACCAATTTCGACTATTAGATCTTACTCGTGACCTAGATCTATTTTTCGTGAAATTGCGAAACCGAGGTTGGTAAGGTTCTTCATCCAATTGTCTCTTAATTGCTGAAACTTCTAAAGAAAGTGTTTAAAATGCTCGACAAGTGTTGTAGTGGCACTAGAAAGACCCTCGATAATTTTGCAAAATCGGAATTATTTAAACTTTTAGAATCAGAAGATGAAGTCTTTAGATAGTTAATCTCACCGTTGTACAAAACCTCCCACAAATTGTCTGCCAACTTTATTAATTCGTTAATATCGGATAAATTGGATCCTGTCAAAGCTACATTTAAATTCCTTGGTAGTTTTCTTAACCAAATCTTTCCTAATATGTCTGCACTGAAATTAGATCCTGCTAATAAAGCTAATGACCGATAAAATTCTGATGGTCTACGGTCTCCCATTTCCGAATCAGATAGAATTTTATCTAACTTCTTATTTTCGCTTAGAGAATGTCTCTCAATTAAAATATTTTTAAGGTGATTATAAGAGTTCTCTGAAGGAGGATTTCTTATTACGTCAAGGACAGTTACAATAACATCTTGAGGCAAAGCTGTTATAATGTGTTCATATTTCGTGCGACTTTGGGTTATACCCCTTGTTCCAAATTGCATTTCAGCATGTATGAACCATGCTTCTGGACAATTTGTCCAAAACTGAGGTAATTTACCCTTGCAGCAGAAATTTCAATATTATTTGGTTGCAAATTAGAACGTGAAGTAAGATTAGAACAACTCAAAGATTGATTATCTGTTTGAGAAGTTGTATTATCTATACTATTTTCCGAGTTATTAGCTCGAGTAGGTGAACGTATCATTTTCCAGAAAAGAAGTTTACAATATTTAAAAAGAAATAAGTTATGAATTTATAGTTCAAATTACTAATAAAAAAAAAATAATATATATATGTATATAGATAATTAGCAGATGTGTAAAAACTAATATAAATGTGCATATGAACAGCTTAAAAATGTGTATTAGAAATTATTTTTTTTTACTATTTAATTCTTGGTTATGATAATTTATTAGAATACAAATTACAGCAAGTTATCTTGGCGTCTTTCTGCGATTCTTCAAAACGAGTGATATAAAATAGCACTTACAGTAAATAAATGTTGTTATCTTTCTTAAGATCCCATATGATAGCTTCCTTCTATGCTCTTGAAATTTAAAATTTTGTGAACTCCAACATTTGTTCCTTTAATCAATTTCAGATTCAGCAAATATATGTTGTTATCGTATTTAAAATCTTGGATAGTAGCTTCCTTTTAGACGCTTAAAATTTAAAAGTATCCGGACTTAAAAATTTGTCCTTCTAATGAGCTTTAGGATAGCAATTATATTTAATTGAAACACGATCACAAATTCTTGTTCACAGGATCGCCAATTGTAGTGACCGCAGTTAATAATTATTTGAAATGATTTTTTATAATTTTTATTATAAAATAATAATTTAATAATTTAATGTGTATTGTTCAAAGTTTTAACAATTAAAAATAATAAATTTGAAATACAAAATTTTATTTATATTTAAAAAACAAGGCATACTTAATTTCTAAATTATATGTATATTAAATTTGACTACCTACAAGATTTAATATTATCAATATTATTACCAGCTATTAGTAGATCATATACATATAAAATAAGAATTAAGATGCTTGTTTCTCTTTCATTCATTTTAACGTAAAGGCAGTAGTCATGTTTTGACCTTACGAATCCAAGGGAGACTAAAAAATTTTTGGACTTCTTGTTCCAGCATTTTGATGCTTGCTTAAGCCCATACAACGATTTGACTAATTTGCATGCTACATTTCCAGTACAATTTACACCTTCAGGAACTGCCATATAAATGTGTTCCTTCAAGTCCCCATATAAGAAAGCCGTTTTTACATCAAGATGGTGAAAATGATACCCTCTGTAAATGCCAACAGCTAAAACAATTCTTATTGTTGTAAGTTTCGCTACTGGAGCATATGTTTCCCAATAGTCTACACCATGTTTTTGTAGAAAACCTTTAACTACTAAACGGGCCTTGTACTTTGTTGGATTTTAAAGCACCATTTAGATTTTAATAGTTTGGTTTCTGGTGGAGGCTCAACAAGATCTCAGACATGATTTTTGCTCATTGCACTTAATTCGTCATTAACAGCTTTTTGCCATTCGTTAGTATCTATTAAATATATCATCAAAAGACTCAAGAATATTATTTTGTATGACTTCAGCTTCAAGACCAGTAATGTAGTCAATTAACTTTGACGGCAAACGACTTATTCTGCCACTTCTTCTAGGCTCGTTGGTTATATCTTCTAAACAGTTTTCATTAATGAAATCCTCTTCATCGCTGGTGAGTATTTCGGAGATAGATAATTGATTGTTGTAGGTTGTACAATACCATTGTTATTTAAGGTACTTTCATTTTCTTCTCTAATTGCAGCAGTCACAGCATTATCATCTTCCCCTTCGGGCTCGTGGCTGGTTTGTATTATTGTTGGTTCTACTACTTGCGCTCTTTGATTTGCATAGGGAAAACAGTTTCCTCAAATTTCACATCCCTTGCCATAATTACCTTCGGTTTTCACCATACCATAATCGATATCCACTAGGGGCATATCCGATCATCACAGTTTCCAAACTCTTTGAATCTAGTTTATTACGTTTTGAGTTCGGAATCCAAGCAAATGCTTTACATCCGAAAATTCTTAATTTTTCAAATTTTGGCTTTATACCAAACCACAATTCTGCTGGCGTTGTAGAATTTGTTAGAGCTTTTGTTGGAATTCTATTTATTATGTATACTGCAGTATACGCGGCTTCATTCCATAAATTTTTCGGCACAGCAGATTGTAATAACATAGCTCTTAATTTTTCAGTTACGGTTCTATTAAACCTCTCAGATACTCCGTTCTGTTGAGGTGTATGAGCAATTGTTGTTTGAACCTGAATTCCTTCACTTTTATACCAACCTTGCTGCTCGTTCGATAAATACTCTGTACCTTGATCTATGGTTAACTTTGAAATCTTCTCTTTCGGAAACATAGCAGAACTTACGGCCTCATACTCTCTAAAATTTTTAAAAACTTCCGACTTCTTTTTTATACAGTAAATTTTTGCAAAATGGCTAAAGTCATCTATGAAAGAAACGAAGTATTTTGACCCATCCCACGCTATTGGTCTTATTGACCACAAACATCCGAATGTATACGTTGAAGTAGGTGAGTTGCTCTGGTCCTGGTTCCATCAAAGGGGTCTCGACATTGCTTAGCTTCAGTACAAATGTCACAAAAACCAATGTCTTTTAGTTTCACCTTGTCTTGAATGAGATTTTGCTTTATTAAAATATCCATACCTGTGATACCAACATGCCCAAGCCTTCTATGCCAAGTTACAGTGTTATCTTTGCTACACAAAAACGCATTTTTATTTTCTAAGCTCAACGTTACTTCATAAAGGTTGCCACAAAGTTGAGCTGATGCAATTATCTTCGAATTTTGTAAAACCACAGCTGAATTGTTCAATAAAATTAACTCTGAGCTTTGATTTAACAAGCTTTCGTACAGATAACAAGTTATCTCTCAAAGCAGGAGCAAATAAAACGTCCTTCATAATGATTTCAACACCTTTATTGCTAAAACCTTTAATTTCGCCAATATAATTTGCTATAATAGATTGACTATCCTTTGCCACGAAGATTTCAACAGGGGTATCCAGTAACTCCAGTTTGGAGAAAGTCGACTTGTCATTCACTATATGATCACTGGCACCTGAGTCGAGCTTAAAAACAATTTGATTATTTTTAGATTTAATATATTATTTTTATATGCCATAAATGATACTGCTTTTGTAACTGCCTTAGTTGAATGTACATCTTTTTGCCAACAGTCCTTCGATTTGTGCCCAAGTTTACTACGCTTATAGCACTTGCCATTAAAATACCTTTTCTTTCTAAAACTTTTCTTGCTTGCAAACGCTGTCTTGTCTTGTACATCATCTTCGAATCTGTTTGAAAATCTGGTTTCTTCTGAAATAAATCTCTCCTTGGCTATATTGAAAGTTAGTTTGTCTCCATCAATGTTTTGTAAGGCTTTTACAAGCGGGTCGAACTTTTCTGGTAGTGTCAAAAAGAGTTGTGCCAATATGTCACTTTCTTCCATATTTGCACGCGATAATTTGAGTTGCCGTGCTAGGTTTTCAAAATGCATCAAACGACCTATATTTGAGTCCCCTTCGTTCATTCTCAGCTTTACTAACTTTTTTCGGATCAATAGCTGATTAACTATAGATTTCTTCGCAAACATCGATTGTAGATTATTCCACATTTCTTTGGATGTTTTCATATCACGAACAAAGCTAATGCAATCTGCATGCAGAAAACTTACAATTTTATTCATGGCCTTTTTGTCTTTCTTCAAAAATTCCCGTTTAAGAACATCATTATCAGGTGGACAGCCGGTTAGAACTTCCAGAAGATCCAATGAGTCTAGGTGAATTTTAATTCTAAATTGCCAGTCATCAAATCCCTGGCCATTAAACAGGGATTCCATGTAATTCTTTTGAGTCGCCCATAACCTTTTATGAAATTGACCAACAACTTATATATATTTTATATCAAAAGAACAAAAACGTTTATTGTAGTTTTCAGTATTACAATTTTTCAAGTAATGACAAAAATAGTTTTAATATATATGAAAGAAATTTCTTTGAACTACTCGATTGAAAAAACAATATTATAAAAATAATTTATTTGAACGGGCTTAAGTTCGTATCGCTTTTTAAAGCCAAATTACCTGTGATAATTATTAATGAAAAATAACATCAAAGTTAGTTGTAAATATTCTTACAACACATAGTTGAACGGAAAAGCCAGCCGTTTTCGAAGGCCACTAAACCTTCATCATCAGCGATCTTCTGTGTTGGTCCACTATGTGTGGTACAAGTTGATGTAGATTTCTTGGAAATGGAATTCGTGAATTGTTTTGATTCATCGTATTTCAATTTGCTGAAAACGTGTTTTGTAATGAAAACCCAAATTTAACATCTCTAATTTACGTTTATTCTTTACTAATTATGCACATGTTAGTTAATTTGCTTATTTTTTGTTCTACTTAAGACAAACTTTTTTGGTTTGTTACTATTAAGGATATATATTTAATTTTTGTCACAGGCCCCTGGCTATTAATTTAAGTTAATTTTTAATTATTATTTTTCGAACTTCATTTGTTTCTATATTTATGATTTATTTGAACGGGCTAAAGTTCTTATCGCTGTTTTAAGCAAAATTACATGTAATAATTATTAATGAACAAATAACATCAAAGTTAGTTGTAAGTATTCTGACAACACATAGTTGAACGGAACAGCCAGCCGTTTTCGAAGGCCACTAAACCTTCATCATCAGCGTTCTTCTGGGTTGGTCCACTGTGTGTGGTGCCAGTTGATGTAGATTTCTGCCTTATATACGAAACTTTCTTGCAAATGGAATTCGTGAATTGTTTTGATTCATCGTATTTCAATTTGCTGCAAACGTATTTTGTAATGAAAGCCCAAATTTACCATCTCTAATTTACAACAGACTTACCATTGTCATTTATTCTTTACTAATTATGAAATACGATGAATCAAAACAATTCACGAATTCCATTTGCAAGAATAATACGTAACTGTGAAAAATACTTAAAAAACTTTTTATATGATAAATTATTTTATAAAAAAATATTTACGTGAAAAACAGTAAAGAAGCTAGAAAAAAAACACGCGCAACAGCGAAAATCAATTTTTTCTGATTGTAAATTTTTTTGGGGATGTCAATATTCTTAACAACAATTTCGAAATTTAACCACACAATTAAAAATAATACCTTATGAATTATTTAGGAGTGGATGTCGAAATTGCAAGCGACCATTGAGTTAATAAAAACAAATACAGTAACAGATGCCTCTGCAGACAGTGAGTGTCAAGTTCAGAGAAGATAAATGCAGAGAGGTACATATATGTAGGTCATGCCTTTGGGTCATGCTAAAATTTAAGATGATAGAATGTGGAAAATTAATTGCGATGGTTTAAGATGCGTGCGGTAGCATTTAAAAAAGGAAATAATAACTTCCATGATGTCACGATGGGCATCATTTGCCTTTAGCAAAAATATAACACTTTACAACCATATGAAAGAGTAGCTTCATAAGCACTAAAGGGGTTTCTTCCCAAGTATGTCGAATAATGACGTTGCTGAGTAAATATTTTTGCGTATCCAGCCTTCTGTAGAACTTAATGGCTGACAAAGGTTAAAGGCTACAGGCAAGATGAAAAGAAAATCTTTACTCAGTACAGCCACTGTTCGATATTTAAACTCGACAGGAGACGTGCACGGCATAACAGATTTCCCTGTTCCCACAGAAGAAACGAATTATAGCTCCTAGGGGTTGAAGTAAAGTTTGTCCCTAATTCTGCTTATGACGATGATTCGGAACACAGAACGGACCTTGCAATTGGAAGCGTAACTTTTACCCAATCTGTAATAAAGAAGATAAAAATATTAAGTTTAATTATGTTGCGATAAACTTTTAAACACTTTTACCTATGCTCATGCCGAGTTCCTTGCAATATGTACATAAATAATAATTAATATTATTTATTTACATGATATATTTCGGTAGCATAAAAACAAAAGTTTCATAGGCACAACGGAATAAAACAATGTTTTCATAATAGCAACGAGAATCGAATCGCATTTTATGTAATTGTGAATAGTATTATGAAAAATTATTTTTTTTTCATTTTACATTATCAGGAACCAGAATCGACCCCCTGGTGTGCATGTTTCTGGCAGGTAGAGAAAAGTGTAAAATATCAGCATAAATGAGGATTTCGAAAAAAGGATAAACAAGCTAAACAACATGCGTTTCTTACCTATTTTTTAAGAATGTGCATACACAGAAAAAAGTAAAAACAATATTCAATTAAAAAAACAAAGACTCAATTAAAATATTAACTAGTTTTCAACCAATCACGGAAATTGTATTAACTCATTCATTTTGATTGAAATTTTTTTGGATTTTTTCAATTAAAAAATATTACATTAAGTAAAAATTTAATTGATGTTCTTTTAAAGATCCGATTAAAATTTAATTGAAATATTTAAAAAAAATTCAATTTAAAAACTAATCAAACATTTTTAAAGATCCAATTAAAATATTAATTGAAATAGAAAAAATCTAATAGTATAATAATATAAATAACAAAAATTTAAAATTTAAAAAACCTCCGAACATATCTTCTAAGCGGCTGGACCGATTTTCTTAAAACATGGCTAATAACTAGGGGGTTTTCCCGTGATTTCCCGTCCCGGGAATTCCAGTTTTAAAACTCCGATTTCCCGGGGTTTTTTCTGCGGGATAGTAAAACAAATAGTTGACAACTTTACATATAAAAAAAACTGCTTTCATTTTGGCATTTGTGAAAACTTATTGCGAGCAGCGTTTTTTTCTAACAAATTTTATATTTAACGATACATCTTGTCACATAGATTGATGTTTTAAGCAAGAAAATAACAATTATAAGAGAAATGGCGAAAGTTTTTATAACTAGTTATTGAATCCAAATAATGTTTATAAATGTAACCAATATAAGTGAGAAATATTTTTTTGTTATAAATAACTATTATAACAACCAAAAAAGTTTTTTGGTTACCAGTTACCATTGTCGAAAATAATTTTATTTTTCGGTTATCGCTACAGAATACACATCGTATTTTAGATTTAATGGATGCATTTCTAGGGCAAGATATTGAAATGTCTTTCGAAAAGTTAACAAAACGGTCATAATAATACATGGATATCTCACGATATAGGAGATAATCGTTATTTTCTAGTAATTTTTTCTTCAGAAAGAAAATAATTGATTTTCGGTCCATGGTTTTAAAGTAATTTATTGAAATCACAATTAAATTTTTGTTACTAATATTGTTTTACATTGAAAAGTCAACTGTATGGACGTTTTTTAAGAACAAATCCACTGATCTGTTTTATTTTATTTTATATTTGTTTTATGTAATACATGTAATAATTATTAATGAACAAATAACATCAAAGTTAGTTGTAAGTATTCTGACAACACATAGTTGAACGGAACAGCCAGCCGTTTTCGAAGTCCACTAAACCTTCATCATCAGCGTTCTTCTGGGTTGGTCCACTGTGTGTGGTGCCAGTTGATGTAGATTTCTGCCTTATATACGAAACTTTCTTGCAAATGGAATTCGTGAATTGTTTTGATTCATCGTATTTCAATTTGCTGCAAACGTATTTTGTAATGAAAGCCCAAATTTACCATCTCTAATTTACAACAGACTTACCATTGTCATTTATTCTTTACTAATTATGAAATACGATGAATCAAAACAATTCACGAATTCCATTTGCAAGAATAATACGTAACTGTGAAAAATACTTAAAAAACTTTTTATATGATAAATTATTTTATAAAAAAAATATTTACGTGAAAAACAGTAAAGAAGCTAGAAAAAAAACACGCGCAACAGCGAAAATCAATTTCAACAACATAAATAATAATTAATATTATTTATTTACATGATATATTTCGATAGCATAAAAACAAAAGTTTCATAGGCACAACGGAATAAAACAATGTTTTCATAATAGCAACGAGAATCGAATCGCATTTTATGTAATTGTGAATAGTATTATGAAAAATTATTTTTTTTTCATTTTACATTATCAGGAACCAGAATCCACCCCCTGGTGTGCATATTTCTGGCAGGTAGAGAAAAGTGTAAAATATCAGCATAAATGAGGATTTCGAAAAAAGGATAAACAAGCTAAACAACATGCGTTTCTTACCTATTTTTTAAGAATGTGCATACACAGAAAAAAGTAAAAACAATATTCAATTAAAAAAACAAAGACTCAATTAAAATATTAACTAGTTTTCAACCAATCACGGAAATTGTATTAACTCATTCATTTTGATTGAAATTTTTTTGGATTTTTTCAATTAAAAAATATTACATTAAGTAAAAATTTAATTGATGTTCTTTTAAAGATCCGATTAAAATTTAATTGAAATATTTAAAAAAAAATCAATTTAAAAACTAATCAAACATTTTTAAAGATCCAATTAAAATATTAATTGAAATAGAAAAAATCTAATAGTATAATAATATAAATAACAAAAATTTAAAATTTAAAAAACCTCCGAACATATCTTCTAAGCGGCTGGACCGATTTTCTTAAAACATGGCTAATAACTAGGGGGTTTTCCCGTGATTTCCCGTCCCGGGAATTCCAGTTTTAAAACTCCGATTTCCCGGGATTTTTTCTGCGGGATAGTAAAACAAATAGTTGACAACTTTACATATAAAAAAACTGCTTTCATTTTGGCATTTGTGAAAACTTATTGCGAGCAGCGTTTTTTTCTAACAAATTTTATATTTAACGATACATCTTGTCACATAGATTGATGTTTTAAGCAAGAAAATAACAATTATAAGAGAAATGGCGAAAGTTTTTATAACTAGTTATTGAATCCAAATAATGTTTATAAATGTAACCAATATAAGTGAGAAATATTTTTTTGTTATAAATAACTATTATAACAACCAAAAAAGTTTTTTGGTTACCAGTTACCATTGTCGAAAATAATTTTATTTTTCGGTTATCGCTACAGAATACACATCGTATTTTAGATTTAATGGATGCATTTCTAGGGCAAGATATTGAAATGTCTTTCGAAAAGTTAACAAAACGGTCATAATAATACATGGATATCTCACGATATAGGAGATAATCGTTATTTTCTAGTAATTTTTTCTTCAGAAAGAAAATAATTGATTTTCGGTCCATGGTTTTAAAGTAATTTATTGAAATCACAATTAAATTTTTGTTACTAATATTGTTTTACATTGAAAAGTCAACTGTATGGACGTTTTTTAAGAACAAATCCACTGATCTGTTTTATTTTATTTTATATTTGTTTTATGTAATACATGTAATAATTATTAATGAACAAATAACATCAAAGTTAGTTGTAAGTATTCTGACAACACATAGTTGAACGGAACAGCCAGCCGTTTTCGAAGTCCACTAAACCTTCATCATCAGCGTTCTTCTGGGTTGGTCCACTGTGTGTGGTGCCAGTTGATGTAGATTTCTGCCTTATATACGAAACTTTCTTGCAAATGGAATTCGTGAATTGTTTTGATTCATCGTATTTCAATTTGCTGCAAACGTATTTTGTAATGAAAGCCCAAATTTACCATCTCTAATTTACAACAGACTTACCATTGTCATTTATTCTTTACTAATTATGAAATACGATGAATCAAAACAATTCACGAATTCCATTTGCAAGAATAATACGTAACTGTGAAAAATACTTAAAAAACTTTTTATATGATAAATTATTTTATAAAAAAAATATTTACGTGAAAAACAGTAAAGAAGCTAGAAAAAAAACACGCGCAACAGCGAAAATCAATTTTTTCTGATTGTAAATTTTTTTGGGGATGTCAATATTCTTAACAACAATTTCGAAATTTAACCACACAATTAAAAATAATACCTTATGAATTATTTAGGAGTGGATGTCGAAATTGCAAGCGACCATTGAGTTAATAAAAACAAATACAGTAACAGATGCCTCTGCAGACAGTGAGTGTCAAGTTCAGAGAAGATAAATGCAGAGAGGTACATATATGTAGGTCATGCCTTTGGGTCATGCTAAAATTTAAGATGATAGAATGTGGAAAATTAATTGCGATGGTTTAAGATGCGTGCGGTAGCATTTAAAAAAGGAAATAATAACTTCCATGATGTCACGATGGGCATCATTTGCCTTTAGCAAAAATATAACACTTTACAACCATATGAAAGAGTAGCTTCATAAGCACTAAAGGGGTTTCTTCCCAAGTATGTCGAATAATGACGTTGCTGAGTAAATATTTTTGCGTATCCAGCCTTCTGTAGAACTTAATGGCTGACAAAGGTTAAAGGCTACAGGCAAGATGAAAAGAAAATCTTTACTCAGTACAGCCACTGTTCGATATTTAAACTCGACAGGAGACGTGCACGGCATAACAGATTTCCCTGTTCCCACAGAAGAAACGAATTATAGCTCCTAGGGGTTGAAGTAAAGTTTGTCCCTAATTCTGCTTATGACGATGATTCGGAACACAGAACGGACCTTGCAATTGGAAGCGTAACTTTTACCCAATCTGTAATAAAGAAGATAAAAATATTAAGTTTAATTATGTTGCGATAAGCTTTTAAACACTTTTACCTATGCTCATACCGAGTTCCTTGCAATATGTACATAAATAATAATTAATATTATTTATTTACATGATATATTTCGATAGCATAAAAACAAAAGTTTCATAGGCACAACGGAATAAAACAATGTTTTCATAATAGCAACGAGAATCGAATCGCATTTTATGTAATTGTGAATAGTATTATGAAAAATTATTTTTTTTTCATTTTACATTATCAGGAACCAGAATCCACCCCCTGGTGTGCATATTTCTGGCAGGTAGAGAAAAGTGTAAAATATCAGCATAAATGAGGATTTCGAAAAAAGGATAAACAAGCTAAACAACATGCGTTTCTTACCTATTTTTTAAGAATGTGCATACACAGAAAAAAGTAAAAACAATATTCAATTAAAAAAACAAAGACTCAATTAAAATATTAACTAGTTTTCAACCAATCACGGAAATTGTATTAACTCATTCATTTTGATTGAAATTTTTTTGGATTTTTTCAATTAAAAAATATTACATTAAGTAAAAATTTAATTGATGTTCTTTTAAAGATCCGATTAAAATTTAATTGAAATATTTAAAAAAAAATCAATTTAAAAACTAATCAAACATTTTTAAAGATCCAATTAAAATATTAATTGAAATAGAAAAAATCTAATAGTATAATAATATAAATAACAAAAATTTAAAATTTAAAAAACCTCCGAACATATCTTCTAAGCGGCTGGACCGATTTTCTTAAAACATGGCTAATAACTAGGGGGTTTTCCCGTGATTTCCCGTCCCGGGAATTCCAGTTTTAAAACTCCGATTTCCCGGGATTTTTTCTGCGGGATAGTAAAACAAATAGTTGACAACTTTACATATAAAAAAAACTGCTTTCATTTTGGCATTTGTGAAAACTTATTGCGAGCAGCGTTTTTTTCTAACAAATTTTATATTTAACGATACATCTTGTCACATAGATTGATGTTTTAAGCAAGAAAATAACAATTATAAGAGAAATGGCGAAAGTTTTTATAACTAGTTATTGAATCCAAATAATGTTTATAAATGTAACCAATATAAGTGAGAAATATTTTTTTGTTATAAATAACTATTATAACAACCAAAAAAGTTTTTTGGTTACCAGTTACCATTGTCGAAAATAATTTTATTTTTCGGTTATCGCTACAGAATACACATCGTATTTTAGATTTAATGGATGCATTTCTAGGGCAAGATATTGAAATGTCTTTCGAAAAGTTAACAAAACGGTCATAATAATACATGGATATCTCACGATATAGGAGATAATCGTTATTTTCTAGTAATTTTTTCTTCAGAAAGAAAATAATTGATTTTCGGTCCATGGTTTTAAAGTAATTTATTGAAATCACAATTAAATTTTTGTTACTAATATTGTTTTACATTGAAAAGTCAACTGTATGGACGTTTTTTAAGAACAAATCCACTGATCTGTTTTATTTTATTTTATATTTGTTTTATGTAATACATGTAATAATTATTAATGAACAAATAACATCAAAGTTAGTTGTAAGTATTCTGACAACACATAGTTGAACGGAACAGCCAGCCGTTTTCGAAGTCCACTAAACCTTCATCATCAGCGTTCTTCTGGGTTGGTCCACTGTGTGTGGTGCCAGTTGATGTAGATTTCTGCCTTATATACGAAACTTTCTTGCAAATGGAATTCGTGAATTGTTTTGATTCATCGTATTTCAATTTGCTGCAAACGTATTTTGTAATGAAAGCCCAAATTTACCATCTCTAATTTACAACAGACTTACCATTGTCATTTATTCTTTACTAATTATGAAATACGATGAATCAAAACAATTCACGAATTCCATTTGCAAGAATAATACGTAACTGTGAAAAATACTTAAAAAACTTTTTATATGATAAATTATTTTATAAAAAAAATATTTACGTGAAAAACAGTAAAGAAGCTAGAAAAAAACACGCGCAACAGCGAAAATCAATTTTTTCTGATTGTAAATTTTTTTGGGGATGTCAATATTCTTAACAACAATTTCGAAATTTAACCACACAATTAAAAATAATACCTTATGAATTATTTAGGAGTGGATGTCGAAATTGCAAGCGACCATTGAGTTAATAAAAACAAATACAGTAACAGATGCCTCTGCAGACAGTGAGTGTCAAGTTCAGAGAAGATAAATGCAGAGAGGTACATATATGTAGGTCATGCCTTTGGGTCATGCTAAAATTTAAGATGATAGAATGTGGAAAATTAATTGCGATGGTTTAAGATGCGTGCGGTAGCATTTAAAAAAGGAAATAATAACTTCCATGATGTCACGATGGGCATCATTTGCCTTTAGCAAAAATATAACACTTTACAACCATATGAAAGAGTAGCTTCATAAGCACTAAAGGGGTTTCTTCCCAAGTATGTCGAATAATGACGTTGCTGAGTAAATATTTTTGCGTATCCAGCCTTCTGTAGAACTTAATGGCTGACAAAGGTTAAAGGCTACAGGCAAGATGAAAAGAAAATCTTTACTCAGTACAGCCACTGTTCGATATTTAAACTCGACAGGAGACGTGCACGGCATAACAGATTTCCCTGTTCCCACAGAAGAAACGAATTATAGCTCCTAGGGGTTGAAGTAAAGTTTGTCCCTAATTCTGCTTATGACGATGATTCGGAACACAGAACGGACCTTGCAATTGGAAGCGTAACTTTTACCCAATATGTAATAAAGAAGATAAAAATATTAAGTTTAATTATGTTGCGATAAACTTTTAAACACTTTTACCTATGCTCATACCGAGTTCCTTGCAATATGTACATAAATAATAATTAATATTATTTATTTACATGATATATTTCGATAGCATAAAAACAAAAGTTTCATAGGCACAACGGAATAAAACAATGTTTTCATAATAGCAACGAGAATCGAATCGCATTTTATGTAATTGTGAATAGTATTATGAAAAATAATTTTTTTTTCATTTTACATTATCAGGAACCAGAATCGACCCCCTGGTGTGCATGTTTCTGGCAGGTAGAGAAAAGTGTAAAATATCAGCATAAATGAGGATTTCGAAAAAAGGATAAACAAGCTAAACAACATGCGTTTCTTACCTATTTTTTAAGAATGTGCATACACAGAAAAAAGTAAAAACAATATTCAATTAAAAAAACAAAGACTCAATTAAAATATTAACTAGTTTTCAACCAATCACGGAAATTGTATTAACTCATTCATTTTGATTGAAATTTTTTTGGATTTTTTCAATTAAAAAATATTACATTAAGTAAAAATTTAATTGATGTTCTTTTAAAGATCCGATTAAAATTTAATTGAAATATTTAAAAAAAATTCAATTTAAAAACTAATCAAACATTTTTAAAGATCCAATTAAAATATTAATTGAAATAGAAAAAATCTAATAGTATAATAATATAAATAACAAAAATTTAAAATTTAAAAAACCTCCGAACATATCTTCTAAGCGGCTGGACCGATTTTCTTAAAACATGGCTAATAACTAGGGGGTTTTCCCGTGATTTCCCGTCCCGGGAATTCCAGTTTTAAAACTCCGATTTCCCGGGATTTTTTCTGCGGGATAGTAAAACAAATAGTTGACAACTTTACATATAAAAAAAACTGCTTTCATTTTGGCATTTGTGAAAACTTATTGCGAGCAGCGTTTTTTTCTAACAAATTTTATATTTAACGATACATCTTGTCACATAGATTGATGTTTTAAGCAAGAAAATAACAATTATAAGAGAAATGGCGAAAGTTTTTATAACTAGTTATTGAATCCAAATAATGTTTATAAATGTAACCAATATAAGTGAGAAATATTTTTTTGTTATAAATAACTATTATAACAACCAAAAAAGTTTTTTGGTTACCAGTTACCATTGTCGAAAATAATTTTATTTTTCGGTTATCGCTACAGAATACACATCGTATTTTAGATTTAATGGATGCATTTCTAGGGCAAGATATTGAAATATCTTTCGAAAAGTTAACAAAACGGTCATAATAATACATGGATATCTCACGATATAGGAGATAATCGTTATTTTCTAGTAATTTTTTCTTCAGAAAGAAAATAATTGATTTTCGGTCCATGGTTTTAAAGTAATTTATTGAAATCACAATTAAATTTTTTTACTAATATTGTTTTACATTGAAAAGTCAACTGTATGGCCGTTTTTTAAGAACAAATCCACTGATCTGTTTTATTTTATTTTATATTTGTTTTATTAACTATTATGTTATTACTGTAGCGTGTTCTAACAATCACTACGACTAACATTGCGTAGTATTTAAACATTTAAAGTCAACTTGATAGCAACATACATAATAATGATATGCACGAGTATGATTGAAACGCTGTTCAACACAATCTCAAATTTTCCAACAGTCTTCCTATTCTCATTTGTAAAAGCGAAACGAGCAATGGAACTGGAAAAATGCGTGTTGGTGTTAGAGAATGGCAACATGAGAGAATAGAAACATGAGAGAATGGAGACATTAGAGAAACATGAGAGTTCGAATTGAATATAACATTACTCTAGTTGTCGTTTGTTTCGTTCAAAAAAAGCTAAACAAACGATACACTCATTCTCACACATTTACTCTCATCTTTCCAAATTATTATGAAAACATTCGAATGTTTTGTTTTAAAAAGCGAAACAAAGGAAACATGCACATCTGTTTGGAAGTAAATGCGGTAGTTTGTGTGATTTTAATCTTGAATAAAATCTAATTTTAAGATCGAATTCAAGATTTAGTTGCTTATGAGTTACCAAACGCTATAAATAATTCTGATTGCATAAAAAGGAAACTAAATTAGCTTTCCAAAATGGGTAATAACGGTAAAAGTGGATAAAAAATAAAAGACCTATGGAAATTTTTTGTGTTTAAACTTTTTGGTTTTTTATTTAGAAATAACTTGTATTTCTCTGCTTTTTATAATCTTCGCTGTCAGTATTCTGCTTCAAAGACCAGCAGTAGTTAGATTTTATTTTTTCTCAAATAACGCTGTTCAATTTGAAGTATTTCATGGTGAAATCGTTCACCTTTTTCATCACTCTAAATTTGCTGGAAATATATCCATAAATTAGTAAAATAAAGGATTAAAATAACTTTTTGTTGAACCGTCAATAACTAATCGACATTCTTGTGGGACATAATTATATCCAATTTGGTAAAACAATTTATTTTTTTTTATGCAATCACAAATATATATAGTGTTTGGTAACTCATAAGCAACAATCCTGAGGAAAACAAAAGAATACTTTTTTGATGGGTTTTTTGTACACTTCAACGACTGTAACTTAGCCATTTGTTAGTCGCTTTACAAAAAATATATCTTGGTTGAATGATAATATTTGATTCTTTTAACCAACGAAAAGTTAACAGAAATCCATTGGGAAACAGAGAAAATACAACTGTTTGAAACTGAAAATATAAGAAACCTAAATCACTATATGAAGTGACCTATATGACTATATGAAGTGACCATGGACTCCAATAAAATAGAATTGGTACATTAGGAATTCTGAATATTTTTTGTGTATCACAGTGGTATTATAAGGTTAATCGATAATTAAAATCCAAATTAAGCATCTATTAAAATTATTATTTTGCTTTACTATATTCTTCCATTTTTATTTAAAAAACGTCGTAATATCTCAAAAATTTCATTACGATTGGTACAAATATTTTTCATTCGGTTGGCAGATAGATGATATGTAAAACCTGTAAAAAATTTAATCATTTTTCTATAGCATGTAGATCAAATGCTTATGTTAATAATATAAATCAAAATAATATTGACAGTACAGATTCAGATTGTGATTTTGCGTTAACTGAGAGCATTATTACACACAATTATAAAGATGTTTGGTATCATGAAATAATGATAGAAAATTACAAAATTAAATTTAAATTAGATACGGGATCTGATGCTAATATAATTCCAATATCCACTTTGAATAAAATATTTAAAAATCCAATTATAGAACCTACTAATGTGACCTTACAGACTTATAGTGGACACACCATACGTCCTTTGGGACAAATATTTCTTAAATGTGTTTCGAAGAGTAATATTTCTGATGAATTATTTCTAATAGTAAATGATAGATACAAACCAATTTTAAGTAGAGATACATGCGTAAAACTAGAATTGATTAAAAGAATTCATGATTTAGAGAAATCTTATGATCGACTAGATACGTTACGCATCAAATACAAGGATGTTTTTCGAGGTTCTGGAAAGTTTGACAAAGAATATAATATTGAAATTGATAAAAATGCAATTCCTGTAGCACATCCACCTAGAAGAGTTCCAATGAAAATTAAGAACAAACTGGAAAAAAGGCGGTAGTCTACGATTATGTTTGGATCCAAGGGAGCTTAATAAATATGTTATTCCGAACCATTATTTAATACCCACATTTGAGGAAATAAGTGCAAATTTAGTGGAATATATATATTTTTCAGTTTTTGATTTGAAAGACGGATTTTGGCACATTCCTTTAACAAAGAAATCAAGTTCTTTAGTTACGTTTTCTTCACCCTTTGGATGTTATAAGTTTAAGAGATTACCTTTCGGATTAGTTACTGCATCTGAGGTATTTCAGAGATATAATTTCGAGACTTTTGGAGAATTGCCTGGAGTAAATATATATATAGATGACATTATAGTTGGTGGTAGAACGTTAGAAGAACATGACAAAAATGTATTAGGGTTGTTAAATAGAGCTAAGGAAAATAATATAAAATTGAATGAAAATAAAATTCAATTTAGGGTGCGCGAAGTAATTTTTTTAGGTCATAGTATTTCGAATAAAGGTATAAAGCCTGACAGGAAACAGGAAACTTTCCAAAAGATAAAAAATGTCTGCAATCATTTTTGGGTTTGGTCAATTATTTAAGAAAATTTATACCGAATTTAGCAAAATGGAATTTTAAAATTATTACAAGTAGCCCAAATTATCCCTAGAAGTAACGGTTTAGCTGAAAGAATTGTTGGAACTGCTAAAACAATATTGAAGAAATCTGATACAAAAGAGGATGTTTTTATTGCATTATTAGAGTACCGAAATACACCAGTTAAGGATTTGAATTATTCGCCATCACATACATATATTCAACTAGAGCACCAAGATAAAAATCTTGTGATAAAACTGAATTAACATTTACTTACATGTGTATTTAAGTACACATATCATATCCTTGAAGTGGTAAGTACCAGCAGCATCTTCGTATTTATACGCTCTAGATGAGAACTCTTGCAGACTTTTTAGTACTTCATTACCAAAGTGTTGTTTCTAACTTATAAAAGAAAGTTTTCGCCACTGTGTTTTTGAGATAAAAAAGAAGTCACAACTATTTAGAATTTTTTCACGAAATATTTCATGTTGTAGAAAAAATTCCATTGAAAAATTTCATATTCTTAACATTATTTTATTTTATTGAAATCGTAAAATATAGCCAAAAATATCGCCAATTAGTTCAAATATCGCCAAGAAAGTCGCCAATCGCCATTTCAAAATTTTCATCGCCAAAATCAAATTTTTGTCGCCACGTTTGGCGAGATATCGCCATATCTGACAACACTGTGTTCCACCAAAGACGTAAAGTATGAACGGTCATTCAAAAATACAAAAGCACACAAGTTCAACCGTAACAAACGCACATACATGTATGTACATACATTCTCACAGCCTAACAAATATTCAGCACCTAAATCTTTTGTAGTTAGCAACAGAACTGGCGAACAGAACAGACGAATGTTTGTTTCTAAGGAGAATTTAAATAACATTATCATGTTATTACATTTATATTTATATGTGCGTATGTATATATACATGTATTTATGTAAGTACCTATATCACACAAAACTTTAAGAAAAAATTGAGATGTCCAGCAGAGGCATACACAAAAAATTTATACATAATTTCACATCAACCACTTGACAAAAAATTTTATGTAAACAAATAGCGAACAATTTTGAGGGTCAACAAGCAAGCGATCTTCTCAAAATTTAATGTAAACAAATATTTCTTCGTATGTGTGAATGTATGTATTTACATATGTACATAAAATTTGTACAAATACATACATACATAGATATGTACAAATGTATATAAATCAACGATCATAAAAAAAGCTTCAGAAATATTTCGTTGTAAGACCTAATTACAAATTATTCTCTTCCAAAATGATTACTCGACAACAATTTTTTCTTCATTTCATTTTTGTTTATCATTAATACGCCAACGAGTACAAGACGTAATCTCAAGGACAGACAAACAAGTCTACAGCATAGATGGATGGATGCCATCACATACACACATGCACACAATTAATATAAACAAAATTTATCAACAACTATCAAACTACCACAAATTTTCACGGACAGACAGGAACACAAAACTAACGCGCCACCGACAGCCTACCAAAATAAACAATCAAACGGAAATCAATACGCCTGACGGGCGGGCCAAACACTAACACATAAAATATATGTAAACAAACACCAAATATAAACACACACACATCAAACAAAGCCGACACCCCCATTAATTTTTTATTACATCATTAATTGGCTAATTAACATCATTTTTAAAGCCCCATTAAAATTAATCTGGGAGACACATACACTATTCAATTACTCATAAGATTATTTTGAACGATGACCGCCCTATTAAAGTCCGATATTCACCACGAAATCCAGCCATGCAAGCCATAATTGACGCCGAAGTAGACAACCTTATTGAACAAGGATGTATCGGCCCCTATTATTTTCCGATCACTCTGGTGAAAAAGAGAAATGGGACATGGAGGACTTGTATGGATTTACGATAGTTAAATCTCAGGTTAGTACCCGATGCATATCCTCTTTCTCGCATAGATAGTATTCTAAATAGATTACGTGATGCCAAGTACATCAGCAGCCTAGATCTCAAGAATGGCTACTGGCAAATACCTCTCGCAGTACAAGGGCGCGGGTTATATCAGTTGCAAGTAATGCCAATTGGATTACATTCCGCCCCAGCAACTTTTCAACGAGCCCTCGATAATGTAATTGTCCCAGACATGAAGCCTTACGCATTCGCTTATTTAGACAATATTATAGTTATTGGGAAATCTTTAAAGGACCATCTACAAAACCTGAAAGAGGTATTTCGGAGATTAAGGCAAGCAAATCAAAAAATTAACACAGAAAAATGTAAGTTTTTTACCAGGGAATCAAAATATTTGGGCCATGTGGTAAGTGAGGATGGTGTTCAAACTGATGCCGAAAAGGTAGCGGCGGTCACACAGTTACAACAACCTAAAAATATACGAGAGGTAGGGCAGTTTTTGGGAATGGCTTCCTGGTACAGAAGATTTGTTCCAGAACTTGCCAAGGTCTCGCATACATTAACGCAGCTATTGAAGAAGGGTAAACACTGGAAATGGGGTTCTGAGCAGCAACGGGCGTTCGAAGCGCTAAAGGCCAGGCTTACAGAGGCACCAATACTGGGTGCCCCGATTTTTTAAAAACATTTACGCTGCAAACAGATGTTTGCGATTACGGCCTGGGAGCCGTATTAACACAGGAAATCGAAGGAGCCCAACGGGTAATAGCATATGCTAGCCGACATTTGAATGGAGCAGAAAAAAATTACTCGGCGACAGAAAAAGAATGCCTCGCAGTAGTATGGGGCGTCTGAAAAATGCGAGCGTATATCGAAGGCTACGAATTTATATTAGTCACAGATCATCTTGCCCTGAAGTGGCTGAATACTTTAGAAAGCCCCACCGGCAGACTGGTTCGTTGGGCATTAGAACTACAGCAATTCAACTTTTCCATTCAGTATCGTAAAGGTAAGCACAACATCGTCGCCGATGCCTTGTCGCGTCAACCCGTAGAGGTCGCGAACCTTGTAAGTTGCAGGTCACCACAGTTGAATGGGTGCGAATGGCTGCAGAAGATGCAACAGAAAATAAAATCTGACCTTAAGAAATATTCTGACTATACGATTGTGGAGGGCCCGTTATATAGACATTTCCCTCGGAGTAGCAAACCGCTACTATTGGCCTGGAATGTTCCGGGATGTTAGCCGCTATGTCCGACGATGCCAGTCCTGCCAAAAGTATGAGGTGAGTCAACAGAAACCGGTAGGAGAAATGTTAACCAGCATCCCCGAAGAACCGTGGGCTACAATTTGTGAGGACTTTGTTGGACCATTGCCGCGGTCTAAGCATTATAATACAATTCTATTAGTAATTATTGACAGATTTTCAAAATGGGTGGAACTGGTACCAATGCGTAAAGCTACGGCTATATTTGGATGAAAATTGTGGTGAATGGCCTGCAGAATTACAGCCCGTATAAGATACCGCTCGTAAAGCTAAAAAGGGTGGCCAACACATGAAATTCATCCACGTATTGAATGGGTTGCGCTACCAAATTGTAATTGCCAAGTCTGATCCCTAGACGAGGAGGGAGGAAGTGTGACGACAAAAATCGTTGAAAGGCGAAGAAAATGTAGAGTTTGCGATCTGGAGGTAGTGAAAATTTCGATCGGATCTAATGATTTTTACATAGGGTTGTCATTGAAAGAAGTTCTCTTTTTCGATGCCTGGCCACTGAATTGGAAGGGATTTAAAGAAAAATTCCGTTTTTTTGTTCTATGATAATATTTTCATCTAGGAAAAATTGTAAATAGTTACTTCTTTTAACAATTCGTTTCTTTTTATACGAATTTAAGCCCGAAACAGTGTTTTCATGTAAATTTAAGCAAATAACTTTTAAATTTTAGATTAAAATTAGTTCATAAATTTCTTTAAAAAAATTTTTTTTTTAAATTCTGGTGAGTATTTTCTAACACTATTGAGGAGTTACAAGGTTTTGTGTGACTAAAATAAGCTTCTACATGGTTTTTTGCTCACTCTTGACAAATTAAAAATATCGATTTTTTGGAAGCAATGAAAATGTACTTCCGCTAGAATGACTTCCATTTTTTTTCACTGGGATTTTGTTTTGTTGAGTTTTTTATACACAGTTGTGTGTAGTAAAAACTTATGTGAAAACTTACTTGAAACGTACGTATTAAAGCTTTATCAATTTATAAATTTACTTTGGCTTTGTCTATCCATACATTTCCCTGTGGCTGAAAGTTAGCGATGCTACCCTCTCAGTCGAGAGCTAATCGCTTTGCGGGTTGTGTTTGTTCTTTAAAAATAAAAAATGAAAAAATTAAACAAGGGTGAATTTTAATCAGGAATTTTGTTGTGAGCAGTCTGAGACTATTGCATTAAATAAGCAAATGCATTGACCATTTCCTCACACTAAACCAAATCAATGTAAATGCAAATTTATTATATAATTAATAACTTTAATAATTAATATTAATAATATTTTATTTGAGTTAAAATAAAATTTCTTCAAAGTAATACATTAATATTGCACTAGCACCAAATCACATAGCGAAAAATTCACTACTTTGGCATTATCATTACACACATAAATAGTATCATTGAATTATCACTGAAACTATAGTGCAAAATAGAACGTAAATGTGTACATACGTAAAAACAAACGTACATACATAAATTTTTAAATTGTTTATGTACATATCGCCACCTAAGACGAAAAATCATATCAGTACGCTTTTTATCATTTCTCAAGAGAAATGAAAAACTTAATTAAATTTTTTCAAGCGGTAGTATTTTTCGTTTATCAAATCAACTTTTTTGAAGATATAAGTTTACAATAAAATAAACCAAACCAAAGTTCTGATCTTTCATTTGTATGTACATACATACATACGTACTTATATAGGTGCCCGCAATGTAAACGTAAATGCATTTTTTATTTGCTTATTTGTGCTATCTGATAAAACTATATTCGCGTTTTGTATAATTTTACTGTGTTCAATATATGATATTGCTATAATATTGAATTACTTCATGATATGCTTAGTGGCAATAGAAAATTAGTGCATTTTTCACCATCCAATTAGCTGGTAATGCAATATTAAAAGATTTTATTTTTGTGCAAAAAATAGTGCACTCCAAGCATCAAATTTAAATTTTCACTAAAATTTTTGTTTTTCTATCAGTGCTTATGAAAAGTAATGCTAGTTGTCCAGGTCTGGTTGTATTCACCTGTTTTTGACATTCATCAATTTTTTTACACAAAGAGCCTGATGTTTTTGTATTTTCTAAGTTGTTGTAGACCTGCATATACTTTATATAAATATACCTTGGGTGTTGTTATTTACATTTATTTTCTTTTTACATACTTATAGCTACAATTTGAAACTTTTTTTTCAGCTTCAGCCAATGTAGTAATGGTAAAGTAAGAAAATAAAAACCTGTTGATTATTGAGTTTTTGTTTCAACTTTATTTGTTGTTGAGCTTCTAATTTGTTTACATGAAAGTTTATAACATAATAACTAATTGTTCTAAGAAACTTTGGGTAAAGGTTCCCTGATGATCTACATTAGCAACAGTGGAATGCGAATCAATTTCAATGTATTTTTAATTAAAAATATTTTCGAGATAGGCTGATTTTGAGTTGATGTTACTGACGCAATCTGCATACATAATAACTGTATAAGAAATAAATTTCTGAAAATCTAGTGCTCCCCTGTAAAACAGTAAAATATGACTTAAGAACTTTTTCCTTATTGTCACAAATTTGTTTGAATAAAATTTCATAAATTTTTCTTTGGGCGAATAGATAAAGCATTATGAACATTAGTTCGAATATTCGTGCAAACAAAGAATAAAAACTTTAGCAAAAAAGTCACACGCAATTTAATTTTTTATTAACAAACAAAAAATTCATGACACAAGAAATATTATTAATAAAAAGAACATAATTATATGTACTTACGAGTATGTACACCGCTGATTTATATCAAAATAGCTTAAAAAAGCTAGTTGTGTAGAAAATAAGTTTTAATTTTTCAATTTAAAACTTAAATATTTTCTTTGCTTTTATATGAAATTTTTATAAAGAATTAATTATACCCAGCAAAAAAAGAGACTCCAAAAAAGTCATGAAAATGTAGAGTTTGAGATCTGGACGTAGTGAAAATTGCGATCCGATCAAATGATTTTTACAAACGGTTGTCATTACAAGAAGTTCTCTTTTTCGATGCCTGGTCACTGAATTGGAAGCGATATTAAGAAAAATTCCCTTTTTTGTGTTCTATGATAATATTTTCATCTAGGAAAAATGCTAAATAGTTACATATTTTCACAATTCGTTTCTTTTTATACGAACTTAAGCCCGAAACAGTGTTTTCATGTAAATTTAAGCAAATAACTTTTACATTTTAGATTAAAATTAGTTCATAAATTTCTTTAAAAAAATAATTTTTTTGTTAATTCTGGTGAGTATTTTCTAACACTATGGAGGAATTAGAAGGTTTTGTATGACTAAAATAAGCTTCTACATGCTTTTTTTCTCACTCTCGGCAAATTAAAAATATCGATTTCTTGGAAGCAATGAAAATGTAGTTCCACTAGTATTACTTCCATTTTTTTCACTGGGATAATATAACAATTTTTTATCTCTAGTGACTCCAAAAATTAATTTTTGAGATATGTCTATACTGCAATAAAGGAACAATATGTACTTACAACATTTTAAAATATCTCACTAAAAAAAATTTATATACATATATAAGAAAAGAACAAGTACGGAAATTTATATCGCAACTTGTAAATGATGGTAGTTAAAATAGAATTATGTGTTCTTTTCTTTCATATTTCCAATCAATTTAAATCAATCTTAATATAGTTAGTGATTTCTACGTTAGTACAAAAAAATTCCATACTCTCTTCTGACCTCGAAATCGTTATTTAGTCATATAAATACAGGGTGTTTTTTTTTAGAGGTATAGAACTTCGAATTGAAATAAAACACAAGAAAATCGTTTTAATGTCCATCAATTTGGCTTTATTGGAAGGATAATTTTATGCCATTAATGTTAAAATATGATTTCGGGCATGTGGCCGCCGCGGCTGGCTCGAATAAAGCCAATTCTACAGGTCCAATTTTCAACCACTTTTTCGAGCATATGGGGCAATAACGCCACGAATGTTGGCTTTCAAGTCCCCTAACGTTTCTGGTTTGTTGGCGTAGTTCACATATCCCCAAAGAAAATAATCCAATGGTGTCAAATCACACGATCTTGGTGGCCAATTGACAGGTCCATTCCGCGAAATTATGCGTTCATCGAATGTTTCCTTCAATAAATCGATTGTGACGTGCGCTGTGTGGCATGTAGCGCCGTCTTGTTGGAACCACAACTCAACCACATTCATGCCATCCAAAATCTTCCATAAAGTTGATGGACAAAGCTCCAATTGCTGTGCACGGTGGCGAATCGATTCATTCGGGTCCTCTTCAACACTTTGCTCTACAGCGGCAATTGTTTCTTCGGTGCGCACTGTTCGACGTCTCTGCGGATGCGTATTATCACATAGAGTAAACGTAGTGCGAAAACGATCCATGGTTAACCGAATTAATTGCTCTGATGGACGATTATGTCGACCATAAAATGGACGGAGCTTGCGGTAAACTTCGCGAACTGAACCATTATTTTCGAAATAAATTTGCACGATTTGCAAGCGTTGTTCTTTTGTCAACCTGTTCATGATGAAATGGCAAACCAAACTAAATATTAATCACTTGACAGCTGACAAAATGGCCGCCAGTTAAAAAAGTGATGCCAACTTAAAGTTCTATACCTCAATAAAAAACACCCAATACATACTAAAAATGTATGTAAAATAATTGTTGTTTAAAGAATATTATTCGAATATTCAAATGTTCGTTAGAAATTATTCAAATCAATTCTATATTATAAATTCGATCGAACAAAAATGAAAAAGATTTGATCGAATTTTCGAAAAATGTTCGAATGACAACACTACTGCATACGTCTAAAATTTTTCTCTTATTTCTTTTAGCTAGAAAACAAACCCAACAAAGAGAATTCGACGACTGGACCTTAGTTACCGAAACATGTTTAGAACTTTTGGCGACGCTATGTGCCAGTACCTCCCATTGGAATGAGTCTTTCGAACATATCACCAATTTTAATTTCAATTCTAAAACGCATACAATGGTTATATTGAAATTAACCGAGGTTAGATTTTTTAAAAACCTTAAACTATTACTAATAATTGTTTCTTCCTGAAAAATTATAGATCTTCTGCCTACAAAAATCACATTATGAAGAAGTCGGGCATTGGTTTGTTAACAAATTAAAAACAATTTTTAAATTTTACTACACAGATCCTAAAATAATGAACGCGATTGTTGAAATATTGCCGGGTAAATAAACAATAGAAATAAAATTTTGTATAATAATTAATCTACACATCTTTTTACAGTAATTTTTGTTTACATCCAACTGTATGAAGATTGCTTGGATGACATGCTATTGGCAACGTCTTCCTTATTCAAAATATCCTTTCGTAAATCATATTCTGTCCAACTGACTACAAAAATCATTAATAGTGTTTGTTATATTGTTCGCGATTGTCGTAATATTTACAAGCAAGAAAACTTTCGTAATATATGTTTATCTGTTGTTAAGTTTTTACCTTTTACCTCATTGGAAGTACAATATGCTGCCATAACTACTTTGACAACTTTAATGGATTTGAATTGGTTAAGAAATACAAAATGTGATATTGAAATCTATCATGATTTTAGTAAAAGCATTTATGAATTGATTGAATGGAAAAAACTGCAAGTGTCAACCTCACAAGCTGAGGGACCAGATCAGTTACAGAATAGTATTGCTTTAAATGTACAACTTTTAGTATCACTGGTGTTTTTTAGTTCTTATCATAGGGAACCTGCTCTGCAGGAGTTATCGTTTGTATGCGCTTTTTACAAGTTAACAGAAAGTGAGTTCGAATATCTTATTAAAATGAGCTGCTATGTAATACGCTTTTAAATGTTTCCAGCCGATCTTATTAACTTACATGATATTGCTTTGTTTTATAACACCACAATAACAGAGGTCATTAGACCTTCAATTTCGAGTGCCATACATACTTGGATTGCAAAATCATATCCGATTTTAAAGTAAGTATTTTATGTTGTTTTTTTATATTTTTGGCCAAATCAAATTTGTTGTGAATTGAATTCTTTTTATTATTTAGCCTATATTGTCTTATGTCAATAAAAACTAAATTTTATTACATATTTTTCCCGACGTTTCGTGAATTTTATGTTCACTTCTTCAGGGTATTTTGTCTGTTTTATTCAAATTTAAAAAAAAAATTAACATCAAAAGCGTATATAAAATTATGTACATAATAAGATCATCTTACTAACAATCAACATCAAACATCAAAATTAAAAAATATACAAGTTTACTTGAACTAAAAAATTTACAATATTAAGAAAGATGGTTTTAGCTATTCTTTATTATCACACTGTAAATGGCGCTTAAGTTGTCAGTATCTCCTTTTTTTCTCATTGTTTTCATTATTTTCTGTTGTATTCTTAAACTTTCTGTTGTGTAACGTTTTCTTGTATTGTTTTCTACATTTAGAATTTTAATATTGTCAAAATCAGGTGCATGATTAGTTTCCATTATATGTTTAGATAATGCCGTGCTTTCTTTGTTTTTATTTATGTCTGCTTTATGTTCTAAATTCCGTTTAGTTGTGCCAATATAGATAAGATCACAACTGTTTGCATTATTCCCTTTACATGGTATTTCATACACGACATTATTTTGTTGTAGTTTGTCAACTGGTGTTTTTGTGTTAGTGAAAATGGTACTCAATGTTGCTGTGATCTTGTCTATATTGGCACAACTAAAAGGAATTTAGCAACTAGAATGAAAGAACATAAAGCAGACATAAATAAAATCAAAGAAAGCACTGCATTATCTAAACATATAATGGAAACTAATCATGCACCTGATTTTGACAATATTAAAATTCTAAATGTAGAAAACAGTACAAGAAAACGTTACACAACAGACGCTTTTGATGTTAATTTATTTTTAAATTTTAATAAAACATAAATCCCCTGAAGAAGTGAACATAAAATTCACGAAACGTCGGGAAAAATATGTAATAAAATTGAGTTTTTATTGACGTAAGTATTTTATGTTATTCCACCACTATCAGCCCACCAAACCAAATATTTCGAATTCTTAAAAAATTCGTGACGGCTGGTCGACAAAATCTTCAGATTTCAGAACCGAAATATTACCGAAATCGTAACAATTTTTATATGAAATGGTTGACACAATTTCGCAACGATATTTATTTATTTAGTAACCACAAACACTGAAAGGAAAATCATTCATTCAGAGAATGAAACGGTTTCATTAAATGTTCTGCATTATATTAATGAAACTTTTCATTAATACAATGAACAATTACATTGTATACATGAAATCTTTCAATATCTGCTCTCCATGTGTTCTTCATAGTTCATTTTATTAATGAAAATCGTTACATTGTCTAAACGAATTTTCTTTTTTAGCAAATTTGGGACAAATATAAGTAAGTTCCACAAATTTTATCTACTTACTCTATACAGTTTGCAAACATAAATGAATGAAAAGTTATTTTGTTAAAAAATATTTTCTATTTCTTGCTTTTCTAATCCCTTTTAATTTCAAAGCAGCATGGTCGTCATAAATGCAATGAAATCATTTCATTTATACAATCTAATATTCTTCATTCTATGCCAGATATCTCTCTCTTTCTCTTTTTTATCCATTCACGTGCCTCACCACTATACAAACACAAGAAGAAGTTGCCAAACATCCAATAAGGATGCCTGTTTTGTTAAGATTTTTGTTTGATTCTTTTAAACTTATGTTTGTGTATTGTAATTCTCAACAACATATTAAGAGCTTTACTATAAACATGTAAGTTTTTCTGTTTACTTAAAATATTATTTGGGTTGAACTATAATGATAAGTTCCTTAAATTTTTAATGTTTTACTTTAATAAATACAAACATATGTACATATATTAAGTAATTTGTACTTGTATATATTACATAAAATAAAAAAGGTTATATATTTTTTATCAAGTAGGTCGTTTTGAAATGGATATGATTTCATGTTTTTAATAGAAAATTTTAATTATTTACTGCTTATATTTCATTATATTTATCTCATCATTACTTTAATGAAATTTTCTTTATATTACTTCATTAAATCAATGAAACAACTACATTATATTTATGATAAAGTTTCATTGAACTAATGAAATTGTTTCATTCTATTTATGACAAAATTAATTAATTAATGCAAAATTTCATTAATACAATGAAGAATTTCATTGTCTGAATGAAGAGTTTCCTTTCAGTGAAGTAACCAGTACCTGGATTCACTAACATTTATTACGCTATAATAAATATAACGAAAATTTAACGACTTCGCTATTCAATAACATATTTTAACGATATTCACTGTCGGTTGGAGTAAAAAAAAAAATTAAGTCACAAGATCACATTCATTGAGTTTTTCTTTATTATTTTTTTTGTGATTCTCGCTTATTTTCACATTTTCTAATAGAGATACCACATAATATTGAATTAAAAGGTCAGTAAAGCAAAAAAGAAATTGCAGAATCACATTATGGTTACCGCAAGCGAATAAATGTCGATATATATAACGATTTTCAGTTCGCAAAAAGTTACAGAATCCAAGTACAGAGTTAAAGAAAATGGCATGAATAAAGGTGATTTGATCACTTTTAAAAAGGAAAAATATAGGTCTTTTGTATAAGAAAAAATTTGTATGAAGTTAGCATAAGTAACGAAATTGGATTAGGTATTAACGAGTTCCTCCATACAATTTGACATTAAAAATGGTCGCATTGTGTAATTTTAACCCACTACTACGTCCTAGTGAGATTTTTAATGTGAAGTTTCATACCAAAACTCTTTAAGATCATGTTCAATTTTGCCACTTATGCTAACTGGATGCCAGTTCTTGTTAATACATGCGGCCAATAGTGTGTTATTAAATTTTTTTACAAAATTAATTAAAAACTTTGTAGTGTTCAACTAAATTACACAATGTGTAAAGTGATGCAGACTCAATTTTAAATATTTTCATAAAAAATATTCGGCGCAGTTCTGTAAACCGAAGCCGAGTAAATTTCTCGTTTCAAGAGATTAATAATGGTCCTGCAGACGTGCTTACACCCATAAACGGTAAGTTTCTTTCAGATATGATATTTGGGAATCTATATCATAAAATAATTTGAAAAAATTAAAAGATATCTCTATTGTCGGAGTTAGTTTTCTAAAATCATGCGGTTTCAAATTGATCGGTTTACAGAACAGGGCCGATTAATTTTTAACTTTAACAGCCATTTGTTCTGTACGTGGACACAGCCATACACAAATCTACACAGACACACACTACAAACTTATATCACCCCTTTTTTTAGGTGGGGGTTAAAAATACCTTTGAACAAAATTAAATGTAGGAATTTCTTGTGTTGAATTAAAAAAATACAATGTGAAAAATATTATTTATATTAAAAGTTAAGTTCTCGTTGTACCTTCATATCGGAGTTATTCTTACATACTTAACAAAAAGAATCATACAAAAAAATATTCGAAATACATATTGACTTTGATAAATAAGTTGTATTTGCTTTGCTAATAATTTTTAATTAGTTAGCAATAACAAAAATAAAAAAAGCAACAAAAACACAAACAAGGTGCATTGAGGAATACTCTGTATGAGTACATCAAAACAAATAATTGTGAAATGTGTTCTAACAACAGAAACGCCTATTTTTATTTTTTATTTCAAATGCTCTTAATGATAACAATAAAAATAAAAAAATCTGATAGTATTTTTCAAAATGCAAAGCCACTTTTTCATGAGCGATCAACTTCGCTTTGTCCAATACCAACTAGTGATTCGTTACCATCACAGTTGCCTTGTACATACATCATTATTTAAGTCAGCGACATCATCCGTTTCGGACTCGTGTTCATCACTTAACCAAGTTATCATTATAGATAACAGTAGTAAAAAATCTAAAATCCAAGTCGGAATGGATAGATATATCACACTTGTAAAGCGCGGGCAAAGCCCAAATTCGTCAAAAAACTTATCGGTTCCCAAGATATACAGGGATAACGACGCCGCATCAGTTAACAGTCAAAATAGTTTTTCAGTATTGCAGGCTGTTTGCACGCATAGGGTAAAGGTCCCTTATTGTTCATTTCTATCCCAGCAAAAAATTTCAAAAAAGGGTTTGGAATTAAGCATTATTGGTGGAAGCACTTCCCTACTGGTTTACCAATTTAATGATTTTAACAAGGCGTGAGACTAAAATAATCGATTCTGGAGAAGTACTTACTTTTTTTATTTGGCAACTTGTTCACGTAATCTACTTAATCTAAAAAAATCATTATTTATTGCAAACATAAATAATCTAAAATTAAAAGTGAGTGACAACAGCAAAGAAAAAATAATATTTTTTGCTTACAAGAGGAAAATTTATTCAAATTCAGTTTGCCGTCGCACAGTGTTGCGAAACCGGAATTTTTTGGAAATCATATTGCCTAAACTGTAATTTTAATTGTATCGATGAGAAACTTCTACAGATTGGTCAGAATGAAATCCCAAACAGAATGAGTGAAAAAAAATTTACACCAAAAAAAATTGTTGGGTCAAATTTTCAACAAAAGTCAAAAATAAAAAAAAAATTTCAAATAAATTTAAAAAAAAAATTATTTTAATTCTTCTTTTATTTCTGATAAATACCCTATGATTAGTTTTTAAAATAAATTATAGGGTGGTCCGAACAAGAATTATAAACGTCAAATTTTCATGATTATTCGATATTTGTTGAAAAACTCTGAAATTTTATATAAAACCAAAATCTATTTCATTTTTTCTTATTTGAAAGGTGGCAATAAAAGCTTGAATTTGATACCGGTTTGAAGTCAATAGCTTCAGTTTTAAGAGAGTTATGCTCATTTTTGTGGAGTGCTAGAATAGATGTAGAATAAAAAAACTTTAAAGATACTATTTTATAACACAGGCATATTTTATTGCATTCTACAGAAAAATTACAAATGATCAGTTATCTACCAATAAGTTCATTGCTTCCTCTGATAATTCCAGGTGTTTCTTCTCCTTCAGTATTCTCCTACTTGTGATTGCGGGATCAGAATTGGCGAGCAGATAATGTAATATTGTAACAATTGTCTTTTCTTGATGTTGTCCTCGCATGGTAAAGCCTTGTGTTTCTGAAGTCCTTGTTTCCTGCTTCCAATGCTTCTTCTGATAGTTGGCCAACTGGGACCAAAAATTAACGAATTATTTCAGCTCCATGAATAAGAACCTTGTGGACAGTTGGTGTCATATAATGCCACGAATATTTCTTTACATAGAGACCAGCAGTTTCTTTTCCGTACTTCGAGAACTTATCGCAGTCTATCTTATATCCAGAAGATATAGCTTGAAGAATGCTAGAAAACCTTCTTGTAAGTTCGGTATCTACTCCTGTGGCCAGGGCGGTTTTCTCAGGATCACTAAAGAATTTCCTTGCTGTGTTACCATCATTAGTTGTTCCACTTCCTTGTTTCTCAACATCAACAGTTATTTGGAGCTGATCTTTCAGATTTTGTTGAACTGCATTTTTTCTTTGATCTCTAATAATCTTCTCATCATCACTGAGCTTAGTTCTCTTTGTTTCCCCTGCCTTGCGCACAGTGATTTGATAAGCAATGTTCAGTAGGGTTTCCATAAATCTTATTCTACAATGTAATGTTGATAATCCAAATCTAACTGATTCATTTCACTGGGCTTTGCGTGGCAAATGTAACACGTTGCTGCAGACTGGTTATCAGATAAAGAATTACAGACTTTTCCATCAACCATTGTTTCCTCCAGTTTATGTTCTACTTTAAATTGTAATCCGCTTATGTTGATAATCGTTTCGTGTATACTATTTATTTGTTCTTTCATGAGATCGTCCTGTTGCTTTGTATACTCTCCAGTCTCCTTAGCATATTCAAACTTGATTGGTCTGCAATATCTGGTTGATGATGGTGTTAGATTCTCCCATACTTGTTCTTTATTGCATGAAAGAACTAAAGGAACCATAGAACAAGCTACTATCAGTTCCTGTATTGTCAGTAAAGTTTTGTTTATACTGGCTATGTCCTGAAGATCCATCCATACCCCATTTGCTAATCAATAACATTTCTTTCTCTGCATATGCTTGAAGGTGGTCAATTTTTTGGGACTCCAGTATTCTATTCGCGGTGTGATTCAAAAGAGATTGTAGTTTGACTGAAGCAGACTTTTCAGTTACCTCGACATCCTCTGGATAACATTTCTTTTTCTCTAAAAGTTTTCTGTAACTATTAAAGTAATTGTATTTTTCATGATATTCTTATAACTTTTGCCACTGATAAACGCTGAGTTTCATGTCCATGAAGAAAGCCAAAGCTGCCTTTATATCCCCTTCTTCCTCTTTTCTCAATTCTTCAGCTGTGTATTTAATTAAATCTGCAGAAACCTCTTCTGTTTCTATTAGTTCCATACTTCTTTTCTTCTTTGTTTTCTCACAGCATAATGTAAATTCCTTAGGTTCGGGTTTTCGTTTTGAAGTAGTTGGATGATTTCCAACTTCAATATAGCCCTCTTGAATCCAGTCCGTAGCTCCAAGCCGTTCATTCATCCTGTTAAACTGTTGAAGACGTGTATTGTACTTATTGACGAACTTTTTCAATTTATCTTTTATGTTTGGAAATATTAAACTACTTTTCACTCCATGCTCATGATCAAGCAATTCCAAAACATCCTCCACGTTTCTAGTTTTACTCTGTTGCATCAACTCATGTAGTTCCTGATATGAAATTTTAATGTATTCCATAATTCTTGACTGTCAAAATTTTAATGGAAACCACAGTGAACTTCATTGCACTTTTATATGCATAGTGTAGAAAGATAACGAGGAGGAGATCATGAAGTTATTGAACAAACAACACAAAAACATCGTATTCACAATGGAGAAACAAGAGAACAACAGCATTAACTACCTGGATCTAACAATAAAAATTATAATAATATAATAATAAACGATAATAAATGAGCAAATAAACACTTCTTCTGGCGTAATATTCGAACCATTAAAACACTTATGTATATGAAAAACGCATCAGAAAGCAATTAAATGTAGTAAATGAAGGGAAACCACAAAATAAAAACAATACAAATAAGCGCGCAATAACGGATTATTTCACCCACCAGCCAGGTGACGAAAAAAATGCAACATAACTGAAAACAGATAAGAGGATAGCATAAGCGCGCACAATATACCAAGCAGGAAAATAAACTACCTAGACGTAAAGGCCGCATTCCACCATAAAAACATAGGGGGAGAGAGAGAGCGAATGGGGGAGAATAAAATATTAAAACAACAGAGAGAGAGAGAAAGGTACCACCACAAGCTAAAAGAAAACACTATATAAAGACGGACACACATGCGGACTAATTAGTGACAAAAAAGAAAACACTGAAGATAGCGATTAGCCGAAACCGGTCTGAAAATAATAAAAATTTGACGTGGGATGACGGAAAGTCACCCGAAAACCAATATGACTAAATTATTCAATAAGTGATTCCGAGAATTTCCGTTCTATTTCTATGGAATAAATACTGAGAGTGATATACTAAAATCGCTATAACTCCCAGGAGGGCAGGTATGGGCAGCTGATTTTTTCACAGTTCGTTGAAAACAAATTATGCAACATTTCTGTAGTGGTTTGGAACTGGAACTCTCTGGGATTTTTAGATATTGCTTACCTAACCCAAATTTTAAGGAAAAATGGACCTTTAGTCGGGGTTTCGCTCTAAAAAAGGTGCATATGAAAATGTCTCAAACAACATTCCCTTTTTTATGAGAAGATACTTGTCCGAAGGCAGATTTTTTTCCGAATCAAAATATCTGTCACCAAAATCAAATGAGATCATTTTGAATACAGCTCTGAAATCCCCTCTTTTCGTGAAAATTTTGTATATTTGACTTCTAAAATCAATTAAAAATTAACGGGCCAACATAAAAATAAGCTTTATGTGTTTTTTGTTTACTTGGAATGTCTGTGACAAAACTGCATCATTAAAAACACTGAAAAAAATAATCGGAAAAAAGTTACTTTTCCACTAGCCGCAACACAGTGCGTCGGCAAAAGTGTTAAATTTTTGCTAAGTGCTTATCGCTGCTTTTGTTTCCTAGTTTCATTCCTATTTCGCATGTTTTTTTTCTCATACACATAAATATCATTTTAACCATTTAAAACGTAATTTACTCTATTTTTTATATCATCATATGTACATATAAATACATACATATATACATATGTACAAAATTCAGCTCTTACCTTTTTTCTGTAAAGTGATATTTATTAACATATCAAAGTGTTCTCTGTTAAATCCGCTGTTAACAAAAGCATTTATTTGTGCTCAAAGGAGAAAAATTAACTTATTATTCGTTTGTTGTTTTTTAAACCAATAGTTAATTTAATATTGTGAAATTTGTAAAATAATTAAAAGCACAATCATAGCAAAAATAAAAAATAATATTAATAAGAAACAAATAAAATAATCGAGTTAATCCCAGTGATAGTGGGTGAGTATGTTATAGTTACATGAGATAAGAGAAAACACCACTAATTTACTCTGGTGATTGTTGTTTGTTTTTTCTTTATATTGTCACACACACATAACCTACATTAGTGCTGCAACTTTTTTATTCGGATAAAAACCGATTGCTAATTAATTTATTTTGCTAAAGTGAAATTTTACTCGCGTTTTTATTACACTATTTAATAAATAATTAGTACAATTTTATAACGACCAAAAAACGAGAAACACCCTTATGAAAAAATTAGTCTCGGCCATTGGTGAAAAGGTATTTCATGTTATTGCAATAAAACGTGGTAACATTGATGAAACTAAAATTCAAATATACGAAGAAAAAGATTTCCACAAAATAGTAAAAGAATTCAAAAAAAATAAAACAAGTTTTTATACGTACCAGCTGAAGAGTGCTAAAGGTTTGCAGATCGTATTGAAGGACATTGATTCTAATGTTAATCCCGAAGAAGTAAAAAATGCACTCATCATACAAGGATTTAAGGTAAAATATGTTACTAATATAATCAATAGGGAGACGATTTCTCAGTCTCTATTTCGCGTTGAACTGTAGCCAATGCTGCTAAAACAAATTCTGTGCCCACACAAAATGTTTCACCGCCAACTAATTAAACAAATACAAATTAAAGCTTTAATAACAGTCGACTTTAAGCTACTACTGATAATCTGGTGCAAACTATAAATAATTTTACAACAAATATGACTAGCATGATGCAAGAAATTCTGTGAGTGCAGAATACACTGCTTCAAGCATTAATTAACAAGCCATGAACACGTTAAAGATAAGTTTCTGGAACGCAAACGGCATTCGCCAGCATAAAAATGAACTTGAGCACTTCCTCACGGAAAAAAATATTGATATAATGTTGGTTTCTGAGACTCACTTGACTTCGAGAAGCCTTTTTAAAATTTGTGGCTTCACCTTATATGATACAAAGGACCCGAGAGGAAGAGCATGCGGTGGATCTGCAATTCTAATTAAGTCAAGACTCAAGCACTATATCCTTGACAACGTTTGTGAAGAATATATGCAAGCTACGAATAATTTTGTACAAATTTCATGATATCATCAATTTACTCCCCTCCCAGATTTTCAATCACTACGAATCAATATGAGGATTCCTATAAATCGCTTGGACCTTGCATTGTAGCAGCTGGCGACTATAATGCAAAACACACGTTCTGGTGTTACCGTCTTATCACACCCAGAGGTTGAGCGTTGTTCAACACAGTTTCAAAAATGGGCTTGGACGTCATTTCGAGTGGGCAGCCTAACTACTGGCCTCTTGACATACAAAAAATTCCGGATGTTATATATTTTGGCGTGATGAAATATATCAACTACACCTACAAACACATATGTATGTTTGGGATAAATATGGATTTTAAATGTTCAGCAAATATTTTGCCTTTTTCATATTTTACCTTCTTGCCAAATCTCCGGTAGATGTGCGCAGATGTGGTTTAAACTCATATTTTCGTTAAGATTGGCAATATTAAATTTAATGTCATCGGATGTGCTTAGCTTAATGTGTAGAGGTTAAAAAACGTGACTTCATGTACGGAATTCTAACTGAACTTCTCCATCTTTATTCATTATATATAAGTAGAACATTTAATAAGTTTTTCATTCTAGCACTAATACATACTTAAAAAATGTAACTAAGAAATTAAATACTTACAATGTTGCATTACAATTAACATTGATGTAACATAGCGTAGTACATATATTGAGTTAAAAGTTTAACAACAATTTAAACACAGTCGATATACGAAGGTGTAGCTGAGAGTCCCTACAGAACCCCCTGGCTAGAATTCTCATTATTTGTAGCGACTTGGGAATTTAATGCGTCTTCCATATCGACTAACTGGAAGGGAACTCTTTTCCTCAAATCCTGCAACCTTGTCTGCAACTGGTTGGACTTCTTGCTCCTTCGATAAATCGTGAGTCCCGCTCGAAAATACTCTTGCCGGTTTAAGTCTCAATTGAAATTTTATCCGCTATTTTACCCCTTTTTACTACAAAATACTTCTTAGAACGCTTAGTGATTTCAAAAGGTCCTTCAAAAGCTGGTTCTAGTGGTTTACATACTCTGTCTACTCGTACGAAGACGAAGTTACAGTTGCTTAAGTTTGGATCCACATAAAAGTTTTTACTACAATGCCAAGACTGCTTAGGACATCTAAGGTCCCCCATTACGCTCCGCAATTTTTGTACGAATTCTGTTTGACTGGCCTTACATTTGCTTTGTATCCAGAAGTCACCTGGCAATCGTAACTGTGTACCATATAGCAATTCTGCTGGGCTTGCTCCAATGTCTAACTTAACAGTGGTTCGGAGACCTAGCAAAACTAAAGGCAAAACAAAGCACCAATCCTTAGAAGCGTAACACTTAATGGCATTTTTAAGCGTGCGGTGCCACCTTTCAACTATTCCGTTCGCTTGCGGGTGGTATGCTGTAGCTCGCAAGTGATGTATACCCAATGTCTTTGTTAGCTCTTCAAAAAGTTTAGATTCGAATTGTCTTCCTAAATCAGTTGTTATTTTCTCTGGTACGCCGTATAACGCTATCCACCCTGTTATGAAAGCTCCTGCGACTGTACGGGCTGAAATGTCGGAAATAGGGATTGCTGTAGGCCATCTGGAAAATCGATCTACGGACGTAAGACAATATCGATTACCAGCTGACGTTGGCAGTGGTCCAATGAGGTCAATATTCACATGTTGAAAACGTTTATCAGTTGTGATATAGGTACCTAATGGGGCCGAAGTATGCCTAATAGTTTTTACTTTTTGACACTGTATACAACCTCTAACAAAATTTGTAATCTTTAGATATGTATCGCTGCGTTAACAGCTTTCGCGTTGCTCTGATGCCCGGGTGTGCTAGATTGTGAAGCTTTCTCATTACAGCTTCACGGCGATTAGATGGAACATATGGCCTTATATTGGAACCATGAATGTTACAATATAAAAATTTTTCAGAGTCTGGAATGGGTAAAAGTGTAAGTTTGAGTGATGATTTCTCGCTTGGCTCCAGTAATGTTTTTAATTCGCTGTCACTTTCCTGCTCTGAAGCCATGTTATTAAAATCTATCGTGTCCGCTACAATCGTATTAATACGCGATAGCCAATCGACCGTAATATTTTCACTTCCCTTAATATGCCGGATGTCGGTTCTGTATTGACTTATAAAGTCCAGCTGACGTACTCTCCTAGGTGGAACTTTTTCACTTCTCTGCTTAAAGGCAAAAACTAGGGGTTTGTGGTCCGTGAAAATTGTTTATGTGCGCCCTTCTAGAGCATACCTGAAGTGCTGAACGCCGTGGTACACAGCTGCTAGTTCGCGATCGTAAGCGCTGTACAAACGTTGAGCATTGTTAAGTTGCTTAGAGTAGAATCCCAGTGGTTTGGCTACACCGTCGACGATTTGATGTAGCACTGCACCAACTGCTGAATCAGATGCATCCACCGTTAACGTAAGTTCGCTGTGTAGCGACACGTAACTCAAACAAGTCGCGTTAGCTAAATCGTTTTTGCATGCTTCAAAAGCCGTTACTGCTTCGGGTGACCACACAATTTCAGTTTTGTCGTTTTTTTTATTTGCAGTTATTAGCGTTTGAAGAATACTTTGATGTTTATTAGCTTTTTGTAGAAACGGGCGATAGAAATTTAACACACCTAGAAATCTTTTTAGCTCTTTTGCTAAAGTGGGTTTTGCGATATCGCATATAGCTTCTACCTTACTTTTAAGTGAGCGCAAACCCTCTTTCGTGATTGTGTGGCCTAAAAACTCAAGCTCCGTCTGCCCAAGTATGCATTTGCTAACATTGATTGATAAATTTCCATTTCGTAACCTGTCAAACACTACGCAAATCTTTTTCGTGTTGCTCCTCATTTTCTGAGGCGACTAATATGTCATCTATATACGAAAATGTAAAATCAAGACCTCTTAGTAAATCGTCGATGTAACGCTGAAAAGTTTGGGCAGCATTTCTTAATCCAAACGTCATGTAAATAAACTCATACAGACCAAACGGCGTAGAGATGGCTGTCTTTGGTATGTCGTCTGGTTCGATTGGTATTTGGTGATAAGCATGATGCAAATCAATCGCAGAAAATATTTTCTTACCATGCAATATACTGGTCACGTCTTGAAGGTAAGGAATGGAATATCTATCAGGTCGAGTTACAGCTTTGAGACCTCGATAGTCGCCACATGGCCTCCACTCGTTGTTTGACTTTCTACCTAAATGTAATGGACTAGCCCACTGACTTTTTGAAGGACGGCAAATACCTTTTTCCATGAGATACTGAAACTCCTTTTTTGCTGCTTCGAGTCTTTCGCCTACAAGCCGTCTTGGCCTTGAAAAAACCGGTGGACCCGATGTAACTATGTCGTGTGTTGTTGTAGTTGTAATAGGCATTTTATTCGAATTGAGAACAGATAAATCTTTATACTCACTTAATATGCTGGAAAACTTACAATCGTTTAGGTGCGTTAAAATTTTAATTTCATTTGTCTGCGTAAAATTTGCTTTTGATTCTATCATTGTTTTTCTATCAATAAGTTTCCCTCTTTTGATGTCGACCAGCAAGTCATATATTTTTAAAAAGTCAGAGCCAATGATTGCAGTCTTGACGTCGGCAATGTAAAAATTCCATTTTAGACTACGACGGAGACCCAGTGATAAATTAAGACGACGTTGGCCATATGTTTTTATGGGCGAACCATTGGCGGCGTAAAAAATTGATGCTGACTGGTTTTGTTTTTGTTTATCGGATAAGCTTGGTGGTATTACTGACACATCGGCGCCTGTGTCTATCAAAAATCTAGTACTTGTATTTTTGTCACAAATAATAAGACGAGCAATTCGTACAAACTGGTCACCAGCACCGCTCGTAGAGTTTGATGAAATTGTTAGTTTTTTGCACTATTTGAAGCGTAGTTGCATGGAGGTCGACACTTTTGCGCATTGCTGGCAAACCTTTCATGATACCAGCATTGAGCAGTTGATAAATCAGCTGGTGTGGTAGATCGGCGGTCCCTACGGGCGGAGTTTCGACGGGCACTTCTTCCACGAGTACGTTTTCCGCTCATACTTACTAATTGGTTCAACTGTTGTTCGATGCGTTGTATACGAAGAGTAGTATCGTCTTCTTGATGTTGCCGGCTATTGTTGGTAGTCTGATGCCGGCTATTTGTTGGTAGTCTGATACTTCTAGTATCTTATCCGCTAATTTTGCCAGTTCCGGCAAGCCTGCATTTGATGCTTGCAAAATTGCCCTAGCTTGTGTTGGAAGTCTTTGTAACCAAAGTGACTTCAAAAAATCGTTATCTATTTTACCTTTAGCCAGCTCCTTTAACTCGTTTAATAGTTGAGTTGGTCGCTTGTCTCCTAAATCGATCTCCGAAATTAGTTTTTGATTTTTTTTTTGCTCGCTGTCACAATACCTTTCTATGATGCATGATTTTAGGTTTTTGTATCTGTCGTTTTCAGGGGGATTCAAAATGGCATCCGATATTTGTGCCAAAACTCCACTTTCAATGGCAGCTACTACCGTGTTGAATCTGGAAATATCGCTGTTTATGCCTGATATGCTAAATTGGGCCTCAACTTGGGCAAACCATATTTCGGGGTGCTCTGGCCAAAAAGGTGGTACTTTAACTGAAACTCTGTTAACAATCGTATTGCTTTCATGGTTAACAGTAGTAGCATTGGCTGGCGTCGTCGCTTGTGCAGATGTTGATGCCTGATCCAGATTTTGATTTTGCTTTCCGTCGTTCATGATGCTGTTCGTTGTCGGGGTCACCAGTTGTAGAGGTTAAAAAACGTGACTTCATGTACGGAATTCTAACTGAACTTCTCCATCTTTATTCATTATATATAAGTAGAACATTTAATAAGTTTTTCATTCTAGCACTAGTACATACTTAAATAAATGTAACTAAGAAATTAAATACTTACAATGTTGCATTACAATTTACATTGATGTAACATAGCGTAGTACATATATTGAGTTAAAAGTTTAACGACAATTTAAATACAGTCGATATACGAAGGTGTAGCTGAGAGCCCCTACAAATGTTTTTCGTACAATGACTACTGAGATATTTATTGAACCCCATCAAATTAACACGATTAATAACCTTCACATATAGTTGATGTAAGTCACTTCTTAATGGGGTGAAAATTGTAACCATCGCGGGAGAGTGATCGGACGAGAGATCTAGGCAAGCTTCAACGTGAATTAATTCCCTAGAAATATTTTTCATGACGCCAAAATCTATAACATACGGAATTTTATGTATAACAGCAGGCCCACAAGTGTGCTCCCCACTCGAAATGACATCCAAGCCCATTTTTGAAATTGTGTTGAACAACGCTCGACCTCTGGGTGTGATAAGACGCGAACCCCAGAAAGTGTTTTTCGTTATAGTCGCCAGCTGCTACGAAACAAGGGTCAAGAGATTTGTAGAACTCCTCGTATTGATCCTCAGTAATTGCGAATCTGGGAGGGGAGTAAATTGATGATATGACAAAATTTGTGCAAAAATTTTCAACATAAAAATTTGTTGCTTGTAGATGTTCTTCACAAAGATTGTCAAGAATGTAATGCTTGAGTCTTGACTTTATTAAAATTGCTGATCCACCGCAAGCTCTTTCTCTTGGCTCCTTTGAATCATATAAGGTGTAGCCATTAATTTTGAATAGACTTCTTGAAGTCAAATGAGTCTCAGAAACCGAAGCGAAGCGATCAATATTTTTTTCCAGAAACATATTTTTAACTTATTCATGGCATTTCTTGCATCATGCTAGTCATATTTGGGTTAAAATTATTTATAGTTTGCACCAAATTGTCAATAGTAGCTTCAAGGCGACCAAATTTAAAGCTTGAGTTTGCATTCGCTGAGTTATTTGGAGGTGAAACATTTTGTGTGGAAAAAGAACTAGTCCTAGCTGCATCGGCATACGATACACGCGAAGTAACTGGTAGTCTCATTTGAGCAAAAGTGGCGAAGTAAGCATTTGCTGTTTGTGCTGGAGCTAGTTTAGGCTTTTGCCCCATAGCCTGTTTAACGAAAGAATATACAGGACATCCTCTATAGTTAGCGGTATGATTACCTCCACAATTACTAAATTTTTTTCTACTAGATCTTTAGGTTTAGTACAGCCAGCAGTAACGTGCAATTCATCGCAGATAACACAAACTGAAGGTAAATTGAACTAAGTTTTTTCGTGGCCATATTCTTAACAATTATGGCAATGTGCGGGTCCAGAACGCTTGTGTGGTTCTTCAACTATAATAGATATTATAAATTGGATGAGTCTCTTTTTTTTGCAATTTTATATCGTTTGGCTCAAGTTCGACTCGAAATAGAGGTTGTGGAATCTTTTTCCTATTTATTAAGTTAGATAAATTTTTTATCTTAAATCCCGTAGAACGAGTGCATCTTTTATTTCTTCGGGAACAACATAAGAATCTATGCCCTTCAATACGATCTGCAGATCCTTACCACCCTTTAGCTGGTATATGTAGAAACTTGTATTATTTTTTTTTTAATTTATTAACCACTTTGCGGAAATCTCTTTCTTCACAAATTTGAATTTTTGTTTCACCAATGTTACTTCGTTTTATTGAAACAATGTAAAATTTATTCTCATCTCATTGAGACTAATTTTTTTATAAGTTCGTTTAAATTTTTTCTCTCAAATAGATTGGTGGCGGCTTGGATGAAAACGGTTTTGACGATTAGTAGAGAATGCGCTGTTATCTCTACATATCTTTGGGGCAGATACAATTTTATAAGAATTTGGTTCGACCACGCTTTACCACCGTTATGTATCTACCCATTCTGACTTGGACCTTGAGTTTTTGGCTACTGTTATCTATAGTGATAACTTGGGTAAGTGGTGAACACGAGCCCGAAGCGGATGAAATCGCTGGCTTAAATCTAGAAGTACTAGGCAACTGCAATGTTAACGAAGCACTACTTGTCATTGGACAAAGAAAAGTTAATCGCTGACGAAAAGGTGGCTTTGTCGTTAGAAAAAGATCATCGGATTTTTATTTACATTGTTTTCATTAAGAGTTTCAGAGCTTTTGGGGTACTTATATAGATTATTCCTCAATGTCACTTTGTTTGTTGTTTTTTTTTGTTTGCGGTCTTATGCTTTTGTTATTTCTGACTGTAAAAAATATTAGCAAACAAAAAAAAACTTATCTATCAAAGTCAGTCAGTTCTCGTTGTACATTCATAGTGAATGGCGAATTATAGATGTATATGTAGTACGCAATTTAGAAATAGAATATCTTTGTCTTAATTCGTTTACGACAGTTTAATTTTTCATATGGTAATATTTTTCATGGTAATATATATAAAAATATTAGTTTAGTAATATGACATTTTTTAGGCAATATAATTGGCCGTTTTTGTTCTGGAGAATCGTCTTCCATGTCAATCCTTCCATCGATTGGTGTGTTACATCCATTTTCTAAACATGGTGACTTAAAATAAATTTCACTTGATTTTGCAATAAAATTCTTTGTTTTTAGCGAAAAAATTTCTGCTGAATAGTGTTCATTGTATTTGTTTATATAACACACGTTCAGCATCTCGTAATTCTTCATGTATTATCTCACCTGTTTGACTTTTTTTGGTACGACAGTTATTAATAAAACAGAGGACGTACGTTGCCGTTCTCTTTAGACGAACCCATTTTGAAAATCGAAGCGTATCAAAAATAGCTATGTATTTTGTGATTTGGGATATATGATGTACGCGTTCTTCCTCAGTAGATTCCACAGCAGGTTTGGCATGACGCCACTGTTCTTCTGGTTGAGATAGAAATTCCGGTCCATTGAACCAACGGCAAGAATTGAGAATCTTTGCGATCTTAGTCCATTTTGTTGATTCATTGGCTACATTTTCTGATGTTAGTTCTAGTATCTCAGTTATTCTAAAAGCTACAAATTGGTTGTATTTTCGATGATTAGAAACACCAAAAACATTTCTTATATATATTTATTTCATAATTTTCTGCGATAAAATTTGCAAGACGAGCTCCAATAAGAGCTGTCATCAGCTCCAGTCGTGGAACAGACGTAATTTTAATTGGAGCATATAATGGTGCCATCTTTTTCCAATCGAAAATAAGACACCGCTGCGAATCCGTTTCTGCTAGCATCTACAAAGGAGTGTAGCTGTATATCAACGCCATCATAGTTTTAAAACGATTGTAAGTAACACCTTTGAATTTTAATTTTTTTATATCAGGTAATATTTTAACCCACTGTGCCCACTTAGCCACTAATTCCGGTGGAATTGTTTCGCCCCAGTCTACTTTAGATCGCCAGACTTCTTGCATTAGAATCTTGACATTCAATATTATATGACCAATTAAACCAAGAGGGTCGTAAATTGGCGTGACAAGTCTCAGTATTTCACGTTTGCTGGTGATTTTTTAAGCTTAAATATATCTCCCTATAACAGCCACGTTGCTATTTTAAATGTAAAAACATCTTGCTGGTATTCCCAAAACACTCCTAAAACCTCCTCTATTTGTGACTCATCTTTAAAATTAATACCCTTCATTCCATTTGACTCCGATGTTGAAAATACTTGTCTTACTCTCCTGCTGTTGGATACCCAGTTTCTGATATTAAAACAAGCCTGTTGGTGTACATATGCCACATCTGAAATTAATTTACTGAATTTTCTGGCGTAACTACTGAGATTAACAAATCGTCCACGTAATGATTTTCTTTAATAGCTTTAGCGGCCAAATGGAACTTCTCTTGAAACTTTTCGGCGTTTATGTTTTTTATGTATTGAGATATTGCAGGGGCACAAGTAGCTCCAAATATCATGACATCCATTACATAAATATCAGGAGATCTGCTTTGATCACAATCACGCTAGAGAAATCGTTGGATGTCACGATCACATTTTCGTTGTACATTCATAGTGAACAGTCGATTTAGCGGAGTTTTTATTTCATACTAAACAAAAAAAAAATTGTACGAAAAAATATTCGGAATACATATTGTTATTGTTAGCTTTATTTGCATTGCTAATATTTTTTACATAGTCATAATTAGCAAAAACAAAAAAACCGTAATAAATAAAAACAAACAAACAAACAAAAGTGCCCTTGAGGAATACTCTATATGAGTACCTCAAAAACAAATAACTGTGAAGTGAGTTCTAATGGCAGAAATGCCTATTTTACTGTGAGTTCTGAAGCTCTTTATGAAAATAATAAAAATAAAAAATCTGATGATAGACTTACTGAGAGCTCTGAAGCTCTTAATGATAACAAAATAAATAAGAAATCTGATAGTAGACTTTTTTTTACCGGCGAGGCCACTTTTTCGTCAGCGATCAACTTCGCTTTGTCCAATGCCAACTAGTGATTCGTTAACATTACCGTTGCATTTAACTCAGCAATATCATCCGCTTCGGGCTTGTGGTCATCACTTAACCAAATTTGTACTGAAGTTAAGAGCAGCCCAAACCCCAAGGTCCAAGTGGGAATGGACAGATATAGAACAGTGGTAAAGCGCGGACGAAGCCCAAAGTCTTCGAAAATTTCATCTACTCCAAAAATGTCTAGGGATAACAGCGCATCCTTTATTAACCGTCAAAATCGTTTTCAAATTTTACAAGTTGACAACAACGAACCCGATGTATCTACGAACAAAACATCCAAGCCGCCACCAATCTATTAGAGAGAAAAAAATTCAAACGCTCTTATAAAAAATTTAATTTCAGTCATTGGTGAGAATAAATTTCGCATCGTTCCAATAAAACGTGGTAACATTGATGAAACCAAAATTCAAATTTATGAAGAAAAAGATTTTCGCAAACTGATTACTGAATTTGAAAAAAGTAAAAAAAAGTTTCTGCACATATCAGCTTAAAAGTGCTAAAGGCCTGCAGATCGTATTGAAGGGCATCGATTCCCATGTTACTCCCGAAGAAATAAAAGATGCAATCGTCCTCCAGGGATTTAAGGTAAAAAATGTATCAACCATTATAAATAGGGAGAAGATTCCTTAACCTCTATTTCCCGTCGAACTTGAGCCAAACCATATAAAATTGAAAAAAAGCGAGACATCCAATTTACAATTTAAAATATCTCTTATACCGAAAAATAACAGTTGAAGAACCACACAAGCGTTCTGGACCCGTACAGTGCCATAATTGTCAAGAATATGGTCACACAAAAACTTACTGCAAGTTACCTTCAATTTGTGTTATCTGCGGTGAATTGCACGGTACTGCTGGTTGTACTAAGCCTAAAGATTTAGCAGAAAAAAAATGTAGTAATTGTGGAGGTAATTACACCGCTAACTACAGAGGATGTCCTGTCTATTCTTTCGTTAAACAGACTATGGGGCAAAAACCTAAATTAGCTCCAGCACAAACAGCAAACGCTTACTCCGCCACTTTTGCTCAAATGAGCCAACCTGTCACTTCACGTGTATCGTATGCCGATGCAGCTAAGGCTAGTTATATTCCCACACAAAATATTCCGCCTCAAATGCGGAATGCAAACTCTATTTACTATTGAGAATCTAGTGCTGACTATAAATAATTTTACAACAAATATGACTAGCATGATGCAAGAAATTCTGTGAGTGCAGAATACACTGCTTCAAGCATTAATTAACAAGCCACGAACACGTTAAAGATAAGTTTCTGGAACGCAAACGGCATTCGCCAGCATAAAAATAAACTTGAGCACTTCCTCACGGAAAAAATGTTGGTTTCTGAAACTCATTTGACTTCAAGAAGCCTATTCAAAATTAATGGCTACATTTTATATGATTCAAAAGTCCCAAGAGGAAGAGCTTGCGGGGGATCAGCAATTTTAATAAAGTCAAGACTCAAGCATTATATTCTTGACAACATTTGTGAAGAACATTTACAAGCAACGAATATTTGTATCGAAAATTTTTGCACAAATTTTGTCATATCATCAATTTACTCCCCTCCTAGATTCGCAATTACTGAGGATCAATACGAGGATTTCTACAAATCTCTTGACCCTGGTTTCGTAGCAGCTGGAGACTATAATGCAAAACATACTTTCTGGGGTACGCGTCTTATCACATCTAGAGGACGAGCGTTGTTCAACACTTTTTTTTTTTAATACATGTATTTATTTATTGTATCTTCAAATACGAACTAACAATAAGTATTCAAATCTTAAATCTAAAATATAATTATTAGGAGTTATAAATAATACATAAGTAGTGATAATCCAAAAAAGAAAAAAATTTATAAAAAGTATAAAAAAAAGTATTTTCAAGTAATCCCATATGGAGTGTTGAGTAATAGAGCCCTTGTGTACCTCTTTTTTAAGCGGATGTGTCCAGTAAAGTTCAAAATATTACGAGCAAGCGGATTAGGATGTGACTCGAGTTTTGTTAAATATTTGCCTGCGTATTTTGCAATTTCTTCAATCACTGGTGGCATATTTACATCACGATGGATATTGGAATTTTTGATGTACCATGGAGCCGATGTAACCGTAAAATTTTGTTTTGCCTTCGTTGGATTCTCTCTACATTGGAAGCTGAAGCAGTGCCACAGAGGATATACAGAGATGTCACGAGACGGAAGATAATTTGTGTTTTCGGAGGTCCCGCTCACTCTCACTGCGCATTCTTTAAACCTTCTTTCGTGGTAGTTATTTTTAGCTTAATTTCATTTTACGCTTTGTAACTTCATTCGCTTGGCGATTTTTGCATATAAATGGTAAAAATTGATATTTTAAATGAAAATGCTTCAAATGAGATATGCAATCATTTTAAAACATTTTTCAATTGCTTTTTTAATAGTAATAAGCTATTTGGCATTTTTTTTTGCTTCAACACAACAAATTCTTTCATTTAATTTTGTAAAATTGTGTACTTCGTTTACTTGTTCAAATGTGTTTTCAGTTTATGCTTTGTGATCTCATTTGCTGTGTGATTTTTGTAAACAAAAGGTAAAAATTAAAATTGTTCAATGAAAATGCTTAAAGTTAAATCAGTAATCATTTGTAAACAAATTTAAATCACTTTTTAATACCATTAATCTATTTCACATTCTCTTTTTTTAATTCAATTCAACAAATTCTTTAATTTAATTTTGTAAATGTGTATATATGTATGTATGTACACGTGTTCGTTTCACAAAATACAGATTTTCTCTTGTTTGTTTTGATTATTTTGTTAACATCTTAATAACAAATATACTACAGTTGTCCCTTTCTCGTAGTGACTGCACCACAAATGATTTTAGCTTTTTTCATACTTCAGTTTTTACAACTCTGGTCTACTGGATACCGTAACACCATATTGGCTTCAAAAGCGACTTGTATATTAAAAGTTTACAGTCCAGGCTAAGTGTTGAATTTCTGCCAATCAACCAGTGTATTTGAGATAACTTAAGTTTCATCTGAGTTAGCTTAAAGTCAATATGATGTTTCCGTGTAAGCCTTCGATCAAGGTGTATACCAAGGTATTTCACTTGGGAATGTTGAGGAATATTTTGATTATTGATTCGAATTGGGGAACAAGTATCTCTTCTTAGGGTAAACGTTATATGGACACACTTTTGTTCATTTACCTTAATTCTCCATAAGTTCAACCACATTTCCAATTGTGTAATATGTTCTTGTAGATATCGGGAAGCCTCGTGAGGGTTTTCATGCATACTCAGGCAGGCTGTATCATCGGCAAACGTAGATGTATTGATATTGCTGCTCAAAGGCATATCACAAGTATAAATCAAATACAAAACTGACCCCAGTATGCTACCCTGTGGCACACCGGATGATATAGATTCGGGCACACTCAAGAATTCTCCTTCCACAACCGTGAACTTCCGGGTAGTAATGTAACTTTCTAATAAATTCACTAAATTTATTGGTAGATATGATTTTAATTTTAAAATTAGGCCTTCATGCCACACTTTATCAAATGCCTGAGAAACGTCAATAAACAGGGCAGAACAATACTTCTTTTCCTCAAATGTTTTTCTTATAAATTGAACCAATATATGAGTTTGTTCAATGGTGCTATGCTGACTTCTAAAACCAAATTGATGGTCTGGGATGCATCCACTATAAAAAAAATAAAAAAAATATAAAATTGGGGACAATTTTGTCATAAGCAGCTTTTCGAAGAGTTTTGACATAGTTGACAGCTAACTTATTGGCATATATGATTCAGCTTTAGTAAGATCTTTGCCCGGCTTTGGAATCATTTTGATTTTTGCAAGCTTCCAGAGTTGTGGATAATACTCCAGTCGTAATATGGCATTAGAAATAAACAGCACGATTCTTATTGCAATATGCGGCAAGTTCATCAGCATCTTGCTACTAATTCCATCAATACCTGGAGCTTTCTTTGGCCTGAGTTCAGCAATTACTTTATGTACATCACGTATCTTAAAGTTTAAGGCTCGAGGGGGTAGAGCAACTACATTCGGCAAATCAGCAACACCAGTACATGTATTTGAGGTAAATACGGATTTTAAATGCTCAGCAAATATTTTGCATTTTTCCGTATCACTTCTTGCCCAATCTCCGGTAGATGTGCGCAGAGGTCGCTTGAACTCAACGGGGGTTTTAAGCTTTCTAGCAGCGCGCCACAAAGAGTAATTAGATGTCGGTGTGACATCAAGACCTTCCAAATAATTTTTAAGAGATGCAGTTTTTTCAGATGCAAGCAACTCTTGAAGTCGTTTAGAACATTCTTTAATTCTGAGCTTATGTTGGGGTGATCTGTGCTGTTGCCATTCCCTTCTACCTCTTCTTTGTTCACATACGAGATGTTCAATATCCCTGGAATAAATTTTATTAAACCCAGACTGCGGATGGGAGGTAGTGGCATGTTCAGCAGCCTGTTTAATAATTTCGTTAAGATTGGCAATGTTAGTTTCAATGTCATTGGGTGTTCTTAACGCAATATTTTCCGTGCAATGACTACTAAGATATTTTTTGAATCCCAGCCAATTAACACGATTGGTCATCTTCATATATGGGTGAGGAAGAGCACTTCTTAGTGGGTTACAAATTGTAACGATAGTGGGGGAGTGATCGGAGGAGAGATCTAGAGAAGTTTCAACATTAATTAAATCCCTAGAAATATTTTTCATTACGCCAAAATCAATAACATCTGGAATTTTTGTACGTCAGTAGGCCAATAAGTGGGCTCCCCACTCGAAATAACATCTAAGCCCATTTTTGAAATTGTATTAAACAAAGCTCGACCTCTAGGTGTTACAAGGCGCGACCCCTAGTACGTATGCTTTGCATTGTAGTCTCCAGCTGCCACGAAACAAGATCCAAGCGATTTGTAGAACTTCTCATACTGATCTTCGGTAACTGAAAATCTGGGAGGTGAGTAAATTGATGATATCACGAAATTAGAACAAAAATTTTCTACAAAAATATTCGTAGCTTGCATATATTCTTCACTAACGTTTTCAAGGATATAGTGCTTGAGTCTTGACTTAATTAGAATTGCAGATCCACCGCATGCTCTCAATCTAGGGTTCTTTGTATCATACATAGTGTAGCCATTTATTTTGAAAAAGCTTCTCGAAGTCTAATGTGTCTCAGAGACCAACATTATATCAATATTTTTTTCCGTAAGGAAGTGCTCAAGTTCATTTTTATGTTGGCGAATGCCGTTTGCGTTCCAGAAACATATTTTTAACGTGTTCATGGCTTGTTAATTAATGCTTGAAGCAGAGTATTCTGCATTCTCAGCATTTCTTGCATCATGGTAGTCATATTTGTTGTAAAGTTGTTTATAGTTTGCACCAAATTGTCAATAGTAGCTTCAAGGCGACTAAAGTTAAAGCTTGAGCATTCGTTGAATTATTTGGAGGTGGAACATTTTGTGGGGGAATAGAATTTGTTTTAGCAGTATCGGCATACGATACACGGGAAGTAACTGGTTGGCTCATTTGCACAAAAGTGGCGGAGTAAGCGTTTGCTGATTGAGATGGAGCTAATTTGGGTTTTTGCACCATAGTCTGTTTGACAAAAGACTACACAGGACAACCTCTGTAGTTAGCGGTGTGATTACTCCCACAATTACTTCATTTTTTATCACTTTGATCTTTTGGCTTATTGCAACTAGCAGTGCCGTGTAATTCGCCGCACACAACACAAACAGTGGGTAATTTACAGTATGTTTTTGTGTGGCCATATTCTTGGCAATTATGGCACTGTACGGGACCTGACGCTTATGTGGCTCTTCAACTGTGATTTTTCGGTATAAGAGGTATTTTAGGCTATAAATTGGGTGTGTCTTCTGCGATGATGCAGCGGGCTTGTCGTCGGTGACTTGCAATAATGAAAAACGATTTTGACGATTGGTAGATGATGCGCTATTATCCCTAGACATCTTTGGAGCAGATGAAATTTTTGAAGAATTCGGGCTTCGCCCACGCTTTACCACTGTTATGTATCTGTCCATTCCGACTTGTACCTTGGATTTTGAGGTACTTTTATCTGTAGTGATAACTTTATTAAGTGATGAACACGAGCCTGAAGGAGATGATATTACTGACTTATATGAAGAAGTACTAGGCAACTGTAATGTTAATGAATCACTATTTGGCATTGGACAAAGCGAAGTTGATCGCTGACGAAAAATTGGATTTGTCGTTAAAAAAATACTTTCATTAGATTTATTATTTGTATTATTTTCATTGAGAGCTTCAGAACTCACAGTAAAATAAGCATTTCTGCCGTTAGAACTCACTTCATAATTTTTTGTATTTGACGTACTCATATAGAGTATTCCTCAAGGGCACTTTTTGTGTTTTTTTTGCTTACGGTTTTTTTTTTTGTTTTTGTAATTTATGATTGTTTATTTGTTTTTGAGTTACTCGTACATATGGAGTATTCCTCAATGTCACTGTTTGTGTTTATTTTTTGTTTTCGGTTTTTTTTTTGTTTTTGTTATTTCCACTATGTAAAAATATCAGGAAAGCACATAAAGCTTATTTATTAAAGTCAGTATGTACCTATTACGAATAATATGCACTACGAATATTTTTTTTTTTTTGTATAATTTTTTGTTTGTTTAATAAGAACGTAAGAAAAATTCCGCTAATCGACTATTCACTATGAAGGTACAACGAGAATCGTTGTTCAACACAATTTAAAAAATGGGCTTGTACGTCATTTCGAGTGGGGAGCCCACTTACTGGCATACTGACATACATAAAATTCCGGATATTATAGATTTTGGCGTCATGAAAAGTATTTCTAGGGAATTAATTCACGTCGAAGCTTCCCTAGATCTATCGTCCGATCACTCTCCCACGATCGTTGCAATCTGTAGCCCACTGAGAAGTGCTCTACCTCACCCATATGTGAAAATGGTCAGTCGTGTTAATTGGCTGCGATTCAAAAAATATCTTAGTATTCATTGCACTGAAAACATTAAGCTAAGAACTCATGATGATATTGAATCAAATATTGCTAATCTTAACGAAAATATTAAGCAGGCAGCTGAACATGCCACTTCCTCCCATGCGCAGACTGGGTTTAACAGAATATATTCTACAGATATTGAACATCTCGCATGTGCAAAAAGAAGAGCTAGAAGAGAATGGCCACAGCACAGATCACCCCAAAATAATATTAGATTAAAAGAGTGCACTAAAAGACTCCAAGAACTGCTTGCATATGAAAAAACTGCATTTCTTAAAAACTATCTGGAAAATCTCGATGTCACACCAGCACCTAATCATTCTTTGTGTGCGCGCTGCGAAAAGAATTTAAAATCCGTATTTACCCCAAACACATGTACTGGTGTTGTTGATTTCCCGAGTGTAGTTGCGCTACCCCCTCGACCCATAAAAATTTAAAATGTGTGATGTACAAAATCTAATTGCTGAACTCAACCCGAAGAAAGCACCGGGTATTGATGGAATTAGTAACCAAATGCTAATAAAATTGCCTCGTATTGCATTTAGAATCATGTTATTAATTTTTAATGCCATTTTACGACTAGAGTATTATCCCCACAGCTGGAAGCTTCCCAAAGTTAAAATGATTCCAAAGCCGGACAAAGATCTGACCAAGGCAGAATCATACAGGCCAATAAGCCTGCTATCAACAATGTCAAAACTTTTCGAAAAACTGCTCATGTCAAAATTGTCCCCAATTCTAATTGGTAGTGGGTGCATCCCAGACCATCAGTTTGGTTTTAGAAGTCAGCATAGCACCATTGAACAAACGCATAGATTGGTTCAATGTATAAGAAGAACATTTGAAGAAAAGAAGTACTGTTCTGCACTGTTTACTGACGTTTCGCAGGCATTTGATAAGGTGTGGCATGAAGGTCTAATTTTAAAATTAAAATCATATCTACCAATAAATTTGGTGAATTTATTAGAAAGTTACATTACTACCCGGAAGTTCACGGTTGTGGAAGGAGAATTCATGAGTGTGCCCGAATCTATATCATCCGGTGTGCCACAGGGAGCATACTGGGGCCAGTTTTGTATTTGATTTATTCTTGTGATATGCCTTTGAGCAGTAATATCCATACAAATACGTTTGCCGATGATACAGCCTGCTTAAGTATGCACGAAAATCCTCATAAGGCTTCGCGATATCTACAAGAACATATTACACAACTGGAACTATGGTTAAAATTATGGAGAATTAAGGTAAACGAGCAAAAGTGTGTTCAGGTAACATTTACCCTGCGAAGAGATACTTGTTCCCCGATTCGAATCAACAATCAAGTTGTTCCTCAGCATTCACATGTAAAATACCTGGGTATACACCTTGATCGACGACTTACATGGAAACACCATATTGACTCAAAGCTAATACAAATGAAACTTAAACTAACTCAGATATATTGGCTGATTGGTAGAAATTCAACACTCAGCCTAGACTGCAAACTTTTATTATACAAGTCGCTTTTGAAGCCAATATGGTGCTACGGAATTCAATTATCGGGCACTGCTTCAGCTTCTAACGTCAAGAGAATCCAACCAACGTTTGATAACATCGGCTCCATGGTGCATCAAAAACTCAAATATACATCGTGATTTGAATATGTCAATAGTGATTGAAGAAATAGCAAAATACGCGGGCAAATATTTAACAAAACTCGAGTCACATCCTAATCCGCTTGCTCGTAACATCTTGAATTTTACTGGCCCCATCCGCTTGAAAAAGAAGGACACAAGGGCTCTTATACTCAACACTCCAGATGGGATTGCTTGAAAATATTTTTTTCTCTTTTTTTTTTGATTATCAATACTTATGTATTATTTCTAACTATCACTAAGTTTATGTCCGACAGTGGTCGGGCCTAATACTTATATTTTCGATTTAGGATTTGAATACTTATTGTTAGTTCATAATTGAAGATACAATAAATAAATAAATGTATTAAAAAAAATCTATCAAAGTCTATATGTATTTTGAATATTTTTTGAATGATTTTTTATTTGTTTAGTATTTTTGAAATAAAAAAATCTCCGCTGAGACGTTTGATTACTATCAAGGTAGTTAAAGATTTCTCTTTTAAGATTTAAAAAAAATTTATTTATTAAGCGGCTATGCGCTTTATTTATTTATTTCTTGCTTAAACTAGAGTTAGTTATGAAAATGTACATTATTTATCTTATGTTTATTAACATGCCCTTTTCTTGGGTTGTTTGTTTGTAAATTGTGTTTACTAAAAATGTGTTTGATATTTTCTTATCTCTAGAATATGTTTACATTTGATATTTCCCTGAAATGAATGTCTTTGTCCTAAAGTGTTTGTATCTTTATTTCGATTACAATTTAGCATGTTATTACAAATAACCTTTCACATGCTTTGTTTTATTACAAATAATCTTTAGTAAATTTGACATGTTTGATTTATTACAAATAATCTTTGTTTTAGTATGTTTTGTATCTTTGTTTTAGTTTAACATGCTGATCTTGCTTTAGCTGAAATTATGTTTGTATATTTGTTGTAGTGTTCTTTAACTCTCCCCTTCCTAAATTAAATCGTCCCGATTTAAACTTTATTAGCCTGTATCTTTACTAGCTCCCTTCTATAAAGGACTTTAAAATTTTCGTCTGCTTTGCGTTGTCTGTATATTATACAATATTTTTATATTTTTATAGCTGTGTATAGACAACTAATAATTCCAGTTGTAATTATTATTAAGTAAATAAATGACCTAAAGGGGTGATTTTCTACAGGTATATACAATTTCTTTAATGAATCTAAGTTATTAAATGCATATTCTGTGTCTGTATATAAAATTTTCATTATCTCAAAACTTTCACTATGTTTAGTGTGTATTGCTTCTAGCAATCCGGCATGTATGTTTTTATAAGTTATGTTATCTATATGTACTTCGTCCGTGAATTTTACTAATGTTATTTCTGTTGTCGTATGGTTATTTACAGTGTGAGTTCTGTCTAATAATATAAATCCTTCGTCAATTTGTAATAGCGGTTGATTGTACTCTTGAATAATTAAACAGCGCTCTGATTTTCTAGTAATGGTAGGATACAGTTGTCGTCCGTGTTATTGTTTCGTTTGCAAATATATTTTCCCAAATTGTTTTTACACTTTGTGATAATAACATAGTCCTTCCCGCATCTTGCTATTTCCTGGTCAGTAACAATTTTTCCATGTCTAAAACTAATTGGAGTTACCTTAAAATAGTCACATTGGTTAGTTAGTACCGGGTATTTGTAAATGGTGATTATGAGTTCATAAGTTCTAGCGATGTGTATGTCTGCGTATTCCATTATGTTAATTATTGGGGTTCTTGTTAATTCATGCGTAATCACTTCCCTCAAATCCTCCATGTCCAAAGCTTCCGATAAGAATTCATTGTTTTTTGCAGCATTAATAGTTCGTGTTATTAATAAAAGTTGGTCATGCACTTGTTCTAAGATTATATGGTTTTTTATATTTTTCCGATTGATTGTATTAAGAATTTTTTCGAATCTAGAGTTTATTAATTTTTGTTTTGTATTTATTATTAATGGCTTTCTCTATTTTTATAACATCATCGTGATCCGGGATACCCGGAAGGAACCTAAAAAATTTATTTCTCTTCTCTGAATATTATGTTCTGAATATTATAGTCTGTTTCGTAAGAATTTAAATTTTTTCAATCCAAATTTGTTCTTCTACATTAGGCTTGTAATTACCACTAAGCACTTGCCTGTACGGCGAGAATATTTTTGTTAAGTTGCTTACATGAAATAAATAAGAATAATTGTCGAATAACAATAAATTATTAATGAGAATTTCTTCTAGTTTACTGTCCATATCAGCCTTTGAGTCGATGTCTCTGATAACTATGTATTTAGAGAATTTATCTATACCTACAAGATACTGTTTATGCTCGTTGAATTAAATGTCTATATGTATGTATTCCCCTGGATGTTCGGGAATATCCGAGTGTTGTAATGGTTCTTTTGTTGGGTTGCGTTCGTATTTACCATACAAACATGCAGTGCATTTCTTATTAAATGCCTTACAGTGTTTTCTCATGTCCGGCCAGTAATATTGTTCTAATAGTTCGTGTATATTATTTTTATAGCCTCTATGTGCTCTCTCGTTTGTTTCTTGTACTAATCGAATTTGTTCCTCTCTTTTCGTTATATCTCTTAATCTTATTGGGGTGTGTACGAGTTTGGTGGTATTGAATGTATTCTTTATGATTCTTCCGTATTTAAATAAATCTTCAGCTGTAGCATATATGGCGGTGATTTTTTGGGGTTGAATACACTTTTTTAGTTCGGTAATTAAATTTTTTTCGTTAGTAAATCTAATAATATGACGTAATTTACTCTGAAATATTATTTGTGTATGTATTTCATTAGATACTTCATTTGGTATGAGTTCAATTTGTACTCTATACGCATTAAATGGTTGTGATACAGTTTTTATTATTTGTTCACTTGAGCTATCACTTGAATGAACTGTGCCTACTGATGATGTATTTATAGCTTGTCGTGATAATGCATCCGCCACAACATTTTGTGTACCAGGTTTATAGGTTAATTTAGCAGCATAGTCTTCGATGATGGCTTTCCATCGTTTTAGCTTGGGGTTAGGATTTTTGTCTGAGATTGCATATGTCAATGACTGATGGTCAGCAAAGATGGTCAAGTCAGCTATGCCGTATATGTAGTTACGTAATTTCTTTAAGGCTCAAATTATAGCCAGTAATTCTTTTTCGTTAGTACTATAATTTTGTTCGGTGGTGCTCAGTGTACGAGATAAAAAATAAATTGGGTTAATATTTTGACTTAGAACAGCTCCAATAGCTATGTTGGAAGCATCTGTTGTAAGTTCAAATGGTTTATTAAAGTTGGGTTGGTATAATTCAACTTGCTCTTTTAGACTATTTTTTAATTTGTTTACAGCTTCTATGGCTGGTTGTTCCAGTTTAACCTCTGTATTTTTACTTTTATTTTTACCAATGTGAGCGTTTTCTCCTTTTAGGTGCAAAGTTAAGGGTTTTGAAATTTGAGCATAATCTTTTACAAATCTCCTATAGTAGCCAGTAAGTCCCAAAAAACCTCTGAGGTCTTCTAATGTTTTCGGTATTGGAAAATTTTCTATTGCCTTTATTTTTTCCGGGTCAGTGGTTATTTTATTATATTTTACAATATGTCCGAGATATTCTACTTCTTCCATGAAGAATTTTGATTTCTCATTGGACACTTTTAAGTTCGCCTTATTTAGGGCATTAAAAATAGTATGGATATGTTGTATGTGTTCCTCTGGCGAGGAAGAATATATAATTACGTCGTCTATGTATACGTAAGCAAATTTTCCTATAAATTCTCGTAAAATATCATCCACACATCCTTGGAAAATGGAAGGAGCGTTCTTTAAGCCGAAAGGCATACGTAAAAACTCATATTTTCCGCCATTTACACAGAAAGCAGTCTTCTCTCTATCCTTTTCCTTTATCCTAATTTGGTGGAATCCTGATTCCAAGTCGAGTGTGGTAAAGTATCTAGCTTTTCCTAGATTCTGTAAAGTTATATTTATATCTGGAATTATATATCTGTCAGTAACTGTATGTTCGTTTAGTTTTCTGAAGTCTATCACCATCCTACGTTTCGGTTTACCATTCTCATCAGTTCCTTTTTTGTGAACTGTTAACATATGTGAATTATAAGGACTAAAGCTTTTTTGAATAATACCATCTTCTAGTAATTTTTGTATTTCTTTATTGACAAATTCTACGTCATTCATATTGCCCGGGTACTGTTTTGTCCAAATTGGGTCATTTGTATTTGTTTTAATGCTTGCCTCAATAGTTGTAGTAAAAGGTAGGGGACCTATTTTATTATTACCTATCATTAATTCTTCAATCTCTTTTCTATATTCTTCACTTACTATGGTGAATATTATGTATCCTTTCTTTCCTGCAATTCAAATCTTATTTCGTTACTGTTTATTATTGCGCCTAGATTTCTTATTCCGTCCCATCCTAATACTAAGTCAAAATTATCTATCGAATCTATTTCGAAGAAATCTATGTCTTTTCCCATAAATTTAATAGTTTGTTTGGTATTGACTATTGATTTACCATGCATACTTATAATTTGTAAAGGCTTAATTTTTTCTGAATGGTTAAACTTTAAAGATTTTTTTATATAATTGTGGGTTGCGCCTGTATCTATTAACACTTCAAAATTTTTTTCTCCATCATTCATTATAATAAAGGGCAACCCATTTTTTAGTTTAAAGTCTTAGTAACTATTTTATTTATGGTACCTGTTTCTACAATAATACTTTGGTTATCATCTTCCGCTGCAAGCTTATTGCTTCTCAGAAATTTAGATTGGTGATGGGTTCTCGGTGTCTCTTCCAAGGATGATGTTGATTATGAAAATTCGTTCTGCGATGTTGATTGGTGTTACCTGATGATGTGTCCATTGGTTCTGGACGTGGTTGATACTGATGTTGGGTAGGCACTTCTCTTTGTTGATGGATATACGATGGACGTCTGTGATGATGATGATGGTTGTTATTGGATCTTTGTATTGGCTGTACATAATTCCTCTGTTCATTGCTGGAGTATGATAATCGTAATTTTCGATGCTCGTCATCGTGTTCTATGGTGTGGCTACCGCAAAAGCATGTTCCAAATCCTTTATTGGACTTCCATATAGTGTGGAACGTATGTACAAGTTACTAATTCCGTCTTTGAAGCCTCGTACAGCTTCTTGAGTGGCTTCATTTGTCATTACATCTATTACATTTTGTGAATGACCGGACATGGCAATTTTGGAAGTGATTAAGGTGAGATCTTTATTAATTTCATCATGAAATTCTGATAAGTTGCGTCTACCTTGTGTTAATTTCTTCATTTCATCCTGAAGTACATATAATGGTCTCTGATCGGCATAAATATAATCTAATCTGTTTCGTATAGCATCGAAATTGAATATTGTATTGTGATTTGTTAATACGTCTGCGGCTGCGCCTTGTATCTTCGTTTTTATTATTGACAAGGCTTCCACGTATCTATTTGAGTTTTGATGAATTCTGATACCTTCCATAAGCCTCGACACGTCTTCCCTCCAAATTCGGTATCTTGCGATATTGCCGTCGAATACTGGCAATGCTTTGAATACGTCCAGATTAATTTCCTCCGGTGTGGTGTATGAGACGTTCACTGGTTGTAATCTAGCCGTTGCTGGTGGTGCTATGTCTGGGTTGATTGGTATTTGATCGAGTCTTTCTTTCAGCGTTCTATTCTCTTCCTGAATATTTTGTAGCATGATCTGCAAACTAGCCATTTGTTGGATCATTGTACTTAGGTCGGCTTGTGTCATTTCTTCCTCAGTAACTAGATTTCTTTGTTCGTCAAAGATGTTAAATTTTTTAATTCTTTTCATAAAAAAAAATTTTTTTCTTTTAATGATCTTTTTCTTATGAAGGATTTTTCCTTGCTGCGACAAGGATGCTTTGGTCCGCTCGTTAGAAGGATAAAAATATATTATCCTCCTGGCAGGATCGCCAGTTAAAGATTTCTCCTTTAATATTTAAAAAAAAAATTAATTTATTAAGCGGCTATGCGCTTTCTTTATTTATTTCTTTAAAAAATGAATCTAAACTACACTTATGTTTATACTTAATACTGATGTTCGATTCAGACTCGTGTTAAATTTAGACTGCCTTCATGTCAAAAAACAATCTTTTTATATAATGTTGAGTTTTAGTGCCTGTTTGCTTAAACTAGGGTTAGTTATGAAAATGTACATTCTTTATCTTATGTTTATTAACATGCCCTTTTCTTGGGTTGTTTGTTTGTAAATTGTGTTTACTAAAAATGTGTTTGATATTTTCTTATCTCTAGAATATGTTTACATTTGATATTTCCCTGAAATTAATGTCTTTGTTCTAAAGTGTTTGTATCTTTATTTCGATTACAATTTAGCATGTTATTACAAATAACCTTTCACATGCTTTGTTTTATTACAAATAATCTTTAGTAAATTTGACATGTTTAATTTATTACAAATAATCTTTGTTTTAGTATGTTTTGTATCTTTGTTTTAGTTTAACATGCTTGATCTTGCTTTAGCTTAAATTATGTTTGTATCTTTGTTTTAACAACCTTGAGGTTGTAGTGTTCGTTAACTAGGTTCAACGAGAACTTCCAGCATCATAATGTGAATCGCAAAAAACAATTAAGTCAACTAAAAGATAGAAAGAAAGAAAGATAGATGTAGACAAATTTTTTTTGCAAAGCGGTGGAAGTTTTAAAAAGTATGCAGCCAAAAAGAACTGAAGAGTCCCAAGCCATCGGTGCATGTATGTAAAATGAGACCCAATTATTAAATTCGAGCAATGAAAGAAGCAGCAGAGGTGGTGACTCGTATAAAATTAGATGACGACAGTTCAAACATTTTATTTTAACATATTCTCGTGCAATTTTGTACTGGCGTAAGTTACTACTGTTTTTTGCTGAACTAAAATATGCAGTAAATTTTTTTAATGGTTCTGGCTTTCGCGAAATAAAACTATTAAGGTAGTTGCATTGCATATTTTAGGATAGTTAACTAGGTATCTGTGAGTAATTAAAACATAAAATCAAAATTCCGTATTTTAATTCCCTGCAAGTCACGTTAATATGATTTTTCGGTCTGATCAAAGGTTTTGGATATATTGCATACTAATTCTATTTGTTTTGTTACTAATATTGAATATTTCCGAAATTGTTGATCAAAATTAAACTCGCGACTTACGGGGAATTCAAATACGTACTTTTTAATTTCTGCTTTAATCTATGGAACTTTAATTTGGATAGGGATATATCTCTACAGGTGAAAACATTAAAAATAATTGAATTTTAGATTTGAGTTCAATGTCGTGAATTATATAAGAAACAACATTTACGAACTCCAATACAAGTACATTCATATACTGGTGCATTTTAAGTGGGAAGCTAAAAATCTACAGATGTTGCTTATAAATCCAATATCTTGATCACTCTTTAATTTATATGAAATTAAATTGTTCAGAATTTTAGCCGATAATGCGTGCATCCCGGAACATCAATTTGGTTTTAGAAGTCAACATAGCACTATTGAGCAAACGCATAGATTGGTTCAAGTTATAAGAAGGACATTTGAAGAAAACAAGTATTGTTCTGCCCTTTTTATTGATGTTTCTCAGGCATTTGATAAAGTATGGCACGAAGGTCTATTTTTTAAAATTGAAGACATATATGCCAATAAACATACAAAAACATTTGGAAAGTTATATTATTGGTAGGAAGTTCATTGTTGTCGAAGGAGACTTCATTAGTGTGCCCGAATCAATATCTTCCGTTGTGCCTCAAGGTACTATTCTGGGTCCAGTCTTGTATTTAATATATACTTGTGATATGCCTGTGAGCAATAATATCCACACCTCTACATTTGCCGATGGTATAGCCTGTATGAGTATGCACAAAAGCCCTTATGAGGCATCCCGCAATTTTCGGGAACATATTACTCAGGTGGAAATGTGGTTGAACTTATGGAGAATCAAAGTAAATGATCAACAGTGTGTCCATATAGCGTTTACCCTAAGAAAAGATACTTGTTCTCCTATTCGAATCAACAATCAAAATATCCCTAGACAGTCACAAGTAAAATACTTTGGTATACACCTTGATCGAAGGCTTACATGGAAACATCATATTGACTCTAAGCTTACTCAAATGAAACTTAAGTTATCTCAAATACATTAGTTGATTGGCAGAAATTCAACACTACTCCCTAGACTGCAAACTTTTACTATACAAGTCGCTTTTGAAGCCAATATGGTGCTACGGAATTCAGTTATGGGGAACTGCTTCAGCTTCAAATGTTGAGAAAATCCAACGAAGACAAAACAAAGTTTTAAGGTTAATAACATCTGCTCCATGGTACATTAAAACTTTAAATATGCCACTAGTGACTGAAGAAATTTCAAGATACCCGGGCAAATAGTTAATTAAACTCCAGTCACATCCTAATCTTCTTGCTCGTACCATCTTGAATTTTACTGGACACATCCGCCTTAAAAAGACAGACATGAGGGCTCTAATACTCAACACTACAGATGGGACTGCTTGAAAATACTTTTTCCCCCTTGATGTTCACTACTTATGTATTATTTATAACTATCACTAAGCTTATGTCCGACACTGGTCAGGCCTTATAATTATATTTTTAGATTTAAGATTTGAATACTTATTGCTAGTTCGTTTTTGAAGATACAATAAATAAAACATGTATTAAAAAAATATGAATTTGCCAAATTTTCAAATTTGTAATCGGCTTAGAAAAGCTAGTTCTAAATACAATTGATTGATTGTATATTCTTTATTCTGAAATATGTACTTCATTTCTAGTGAGACACAAAACAGACCCAATAGTAGTCTACACAGAACAAAAATAAACTTATACTCAAGAGATTTATTTTTAAGTATTCTGAAACTAACATAAGATTTTTTAAAATTGTTCATACTGGTGAAAAGCTTTGTCATAAATAACCTAAAATTTATGTGTCCAGTCCAGTTCAAAATATTACGAGCAAGCCGATTAGGATGTGAATCGAGCTTTGTTAAATATTTGACTGCGTATTTTGCAATTTCTTCAATCACTAGTGGAATATATAAATCACGTATATTTGAATTTTTTATGTAACATGGAGCCGATATTAGTAACCGTAAAATTTGTTCCCCCGTTTTTTGTTTCTCTCGACATTGTAAGCAGAAGCAGTGCCCCATAGTTGAATTCTTAGTACCATATAGGTTTCAAAAGCGACTTGTATATTAAAAGTTTGCAATCTAGACTGAGGGTTGAATTTCTGCCAATCAGCCAATGTATCTGAGTTAATTAAAGTTTCATTTGTGTTAGCTTTGAGTCAATATGGTGTTTCCATGTAAGCCATCGATCAAGGTGTATACCAAAGTATTTCACATGTGAATGTTGAGGAACAATTTGATTTATTCTAATGGCACAACAAGTATTTTTTCTTGGGGCAAATGGTACGTGAGCACACTTCGGCTCTTTTACCTTTATTCTTCATAAGTTTAATCATGGTTCCAGCTGGATAATATGTTCCTGAAGATATTGGGATGCCACGTGAGGGTTCTCGTGCGTACTTAGGCACGGTTTATCATCGGCAAATGTAGAAGTGTGGATATTTCTGTTCACAAGGATATCACAAGTATAAATCAAATATAAAAATGGCCCCAGTATACTCTCCTGTGGCACACCGGATGATAGTTTCACGCATACTCATAAAGTCTTCTTCCACAACAGTGAACTTCCGGAAGGTAATGTAACTTTCCAAAAGATTTACAATGTGTTTTGGTAGGCAAGTCTTCAATTTTAAAATTAGGCCTTGACGTCACACTTTATCAAGTGCTTGAGAAATGTCAATAAAAAGCGCAGAACAATACTTCTTTCTCTTCAGAATTTCTTTTTAAAAATTGAACCAATCTATGAGTTTATTCAATGGTGCTATGCTGACTTCTATAACCAAATTAATGGTTATGCGCCCACTACTAATTAGAATTGGAGACAATTTTGTCTTAAGTAGTTTTTCGATAAGCTTTGACATTGTTGATAGTAGACTTATAGGCCTATATGACTTAGCCTTGGTAAGATCTTTCCCCGGCTTTGGAATCATTTTAACCTTGGCAAGCTTTCAGCCGTGTGTATAATACTGCAGTCGTAAAGTGGCATTAAAATAAATAACAAGATTCTAGTTGCACTACGAGGCAACTTCATCTGCATCCGGCTACTAATTCCATCAATACCCCTTTCTTCGGGTTCAGTTAAGCAATTAGTTTTTGTACATAATGCGTCTTAAGCTGTATGGGTCGAGGGACTAGAGCAATCACACTCGGCAAATCAACTACACCAGTACGTGTGTTTGGGGTAAACACGTATTTTAAATGCTCAGCAAATACATTATCTTTTTTAGTATCGATATTTGCCCAACTCAACGCATGTTTTAAGCTTTCTAGCAGCGCGCCACAAAGAGTAATTAGATGCTGGTGTGACATCAAGACCTTCCAGATAATTTTTAAGAGATGCAGTTTTTTTAGATGCAAGCAGTCGTTTAAGGCACTCTTTAAATCTGATTTTATGTTGGGGTGGTCTCTTATTTTGTCATTTCCTTCTAGCTCTTCTTTTTTCATACACGGAGAATTCAATATCCAAAGCATAAATTCTATTAAACCCAGTGTGCGGATGTTAGGTAGTGGCATGTTCAGCAGTCTGTTTAATATTTTCGTTAAGATGAGCAATCTAAAATTCAATATCATCGGATGTTCTTAGCTAAATGTTTTCCGTACAATGACTACTGAGATATTTATGAACCCCAGCCAATTAACTCGATTTAAAATCCTCACATATGGGTGAGGTGAGCCACTTAGTGGGCTACATATTGTCACGATCGTGGGAGAGTGATCGGACGAGATATCTAGAGAAGCTTCAACTTGAATTAAATCACTAGAGGAATTTTTTATGACGCCAAAATCTATAACATCCGCAATTTTTTGTATGTCAGTAGGCCAATAAGTGGGCTCCCCACTCGAAATAACGTCTAAGCCCATTTTTGAAATTGTGTTGAATAACGCTCGACCTCTGGGTGTAATAAGACGCGAAACCCACGTACGCGAACGTATGTTTAGCATTGTAGTCGGCAGCAGCTACAAAACAAGGTCCAAGAGATTTGTAAAAATCCTCGTATTGATTCTGATGTGTGAAGTGATTGAAAATCTGGGAGGGGAGTAAATTGATGATATCACGAAATTTGTACAAACATTTTCAGTGCCAATACTTGTTGCTTGTAGATGTTCTTCACATATGTTGTCAAGAATATAGTGTTTGAGTCTTGACTTTATTAGATTTGCTGATCCACCGCATGGTCTTCCTCTTGGGTCATAAATTTCAAAAAGTCTTCTCGAAGTCAAATGAGTATGAGAGCAATATAATATCAATATTTTTTTCCGTTAGAGTTCAAGTTCATTTTTATGTTGGCGAATGCCGTTTGTGTTTCAGAATGTCCTTGCATTGCAGACTATTGCGGGGTAGTATTAATAATAAAATGTGAATTAATTATACTGTGCTGAAAAAATAGTTTTTGTTATCACAATAGTTTGTTTTTATACAGTTTTTTATATCTGCTGAAGCATTTTAAAAAATCATTATAGTCCATTTTACATATTATGGGACGATGTGTACAATATGGAAAATAATAGCACGAAGTTCATAAATATACTTTATTCGATAGTCTTAGCTTTAATTTTTTTTGAGAATATAAACAAATATGTTATTATTGAATTTTTTTTTTTTTAATACATGTATTTATTTATTGTATCTTCAAATATGAACTAACAATAAGTATTCAAATCTTAAATCTAAAATATAATTATTAGGACCGACCACTGTCGGACATAAACTTGTTAATAGTTATAAATAATACATAAGTAGTGATCATAAAAAAAGAAAAAAAATTATAAAAAAGTATAAAAAAAGTATTTTCAAGAAATCCCATTTGGCGTGTTGAGTAATAGAGCCCTTGTGTCCCTCTTTTTTAAGCGGATGTGTCCAGTAAAGTTCAAAATATTACGAGCAAGCGGATTAGGATGTGACTCGAGTTTTGTTAAATATTTGCCTGCGTATTTTGCAATTTCTTCAGTCACTAGTGGCATATTTAAATCACGATGTATATTAGAATTTTTGATGTACCATGGAGCCGATGTTATTAACCGTAAAATTTTGTTTTGCCTTCGTTGGATTCTCTCTACATTGGAAGCTGAAGCAGTGCCCCATAACTGGATACCGTAACACCATATTGACTTTAAAAGCGACTTGTATAATAAAAGTTTACAGTCCATGCTAAGTGTTGAATTTCTGCCAATCAACCAGTGTATTTGAGATAACTTAAGTTTCATCTGTGTTAGCTTAAAGTCAATATGATGTTTCCATGTTAGCCTTCGAGCAAGCTGTATACCAAGGTATTTCACTTGGGAATGTTGAGGAATATTTTGATTATTGATTCGAATTGGGGAACAAGTATCTCTTCTTAGGGTAAACGTTATATGGACACACTTTTGTTCATTTACCTTAATTCTCCATAAGTTCAACCACATTTCCAATTGTGTAATATGTTCTTGTAAATATCGGGAAGCCTCGTGAGGGTTTTCATGCATACTAAGGCAGGCTGTATCATCGGCAAACGTAGATGTATGGATATTGCTGCTCAAAGGCATATCACAAGTATAGATCAAATACCAAACTGGCCGCAGTATGCTCCCCTGTGGCACACCGGATGATATAGATTCGGGCACACTCATGAATTCTCCTTCCACAACCGTGAACTTCCGGGTAGTAATGTAACTTTCTAATAAATTAACTAAATTTATTGGTAGATATGATTTTAATTTTAGAATTAGACCTTCATGCCACACTTTATCAAATGCCTGAGAAACGTCAATAAACAGGGCAGAACAATACTTCTTTTCCTCAAATGTTTTTCTTATAAATTGAACCAATCTATGAGTTTGTTCAATGGTGCTATGCTGACTTCTAAAACCAAATTGATGGTCTGGGATGCACCCACTATCAGTTAAGGTTGGGGACAATTTTGTCATGAGCAGCTTTTCGAAGAGTTTTGACATAGTTGACAGCAAACTTATTGGCCTATATGACTCAGCTTTAGAAAGATCTTTTCCCGGCTTTGGAATCATTTTGATTTTTGCAAGCTTCCAGAGTTGTGGATAATACTCCAGTCGTAATATGGCATTAGAAATAAACAGCAAGATTCTTATTGCAATATGCGGCAAGTTCATCAGCATCTTGTTACTAATTCCATCAATACCTGGAGCTTTCTTTGGCCTGAGTTCAGCAATTACTTTATGTACATCACGTATCTTAAACTTTAAGGCTCGAGGGGGTAGAGCAACTACATTCGGCAAATCAGCAACACCAGTACATGTATTTGAGGTAAATACGGATTTTAAATGCTCAGCAAATATTTTGCATTTTTCCGTATCACTTCTTGCCCAATCTCCGGTAGATGTGCGCAGAGGTCGCTTGAACTCAACGGGGGTTTTAAGCTTTCTAGCAGCGCGCCACAAAGAGTAATTAGATGTCGGTGTGACATCAAGACCTTCCAAATAATTTTTAAGAGATGCAGTTTTTTCAGATGCAAGCAACTCTTGAAGTCGTTTAGAACATTCTTTAAGTCTGAGTTTATGTTGGGGTGATCTGTGCTGTTGCCATTCCCTTCTAGCTCTTCTTTTTTCACATACGAGATGTTCAATATCCCTGGAATAAATTTTATTAAACCCAGACTGCGGATGGGAGGTAGTCGCATGTTCAGCAGCCTGTTTAATAATTTCGTTAAGATTGGCAATGTTAGTTTCAATGTCATTGGGTGTTCTTAACGCAATATTTTCCGTGCAATGACTACTAAGATATTTTTTGAATCCCAGCCAATTAACACGATTGGTCATCTTCGTATATGGGTGAGGTAAGTCACTTCTTAGTGGGTTACAAATTGTAACGATAGTGGGGGAGTGATCGGAGGAGAGATCTAGAGAAGTTTCAACACTAATTAAATCCCTAGAAATATTTTTCATTACGCCAAAATCAATAACATCTGGAATTTTTCGTACGTCAGTAGGCCAATAAGTGGGCTCCCCACTCGAAATAACATCTAAGCCCATTTTTGAAATTGTATTAAACAAAGCTCGACCTCTAGGTGTTAAAAGGCGCGATCCCCAGTACGTATGCTTTGCATTGTAGTCTCCAGCTGCCACGAAACAAGATCCAAGCGATTTGTAGAACTTCTCATACTGATCTTCGGTAACTGAAAATCTGGGAGGTGAGTAAATTGATGATATTACGAAATTAGAACAAAAATTTTCTACAAAAATATTCGTAGCTTGCATATATTCTTCACTAACGTTGTCAAGGATATAGTGCTTGAGTCTTGACTTAATTAGAATTGCAGATCCACCGCATGCTCTCCCTCTAGGGTCCTTTGTATCATACATAGTGTAGCCATTTATTTTGAAAAAGCTTCTCGAAGTCAAATGTGTCTCAGAGACCAACATTATATCAATACTTTTTTCCGTAAGGAAGTGCTCAAGTTTATTTTTATGTTGGCGAATGCCGTTTGCGTTCCAGAAACATATTTTTAACGTGTTCATGGCTTGTTAATTAATGCTTGAAGCAGAGTATTCTGCATTCTCAGCATTTCTTGCATCATGTTAGTCATATTTGTTGTAAAGTTGTTTATAGTTTGCACCAAATTGTCAATAGTAGCTTCAAGGCGACTAAAGTTAAAGCTTGAGTTTGCATTTGTTGAATTATTTGGAGGTGGAACATTTTGTGCGGGAATAGAATTTGTTCTAGCAGCATCGGCATACGATACACGGGAAGTAACTGGTTGGCTCCTTTGCACAAAAGTGGCGGAGTAAGCGTTTGCTGATTGAGATGGAGCTAATTTGGGTTTTTGCACCATAGTCTGTTTGACAAAAGAGTACACAGGACAACCTCTGTAGTTAGCGGTGTGATTACCTCCACAATTACTGCATTTTTTATCACTTTGATCTTTTGGCTTATTGCAACTAGCAGTGCCTTGTAATTCGCCGCACACAACACAAACAGTGGGTAATTTACAGTATGTTTTTGTGTGGCCATATTCTTAGCAATTATGGCACTGTACGGGACCTGATCGCTTATGTGGCTCTTCAACTGTGATTTTTCGGTATAAGAGGTATTTTAGGCTATAAATTGGGTGTGTCTCGTTTTTTTTCAGCTGTATATCAATCGGCTCCAATTCAACACGAAAGAGAGGCTGGGGGATCTTCTCCCTATTGATTATGTTGGTAACATTTTTTACCTTAAATCCTTGTATAATGAGTGCATCTTTTACTTCTTCGGGATTAACATAAGAGTCAATATCCTTCAATACGATCTGCATACTTTTGGCACTCTTAAGCTGGTACGTATAAAAACTTGTTTTATTTTTTTCAAATTCAGTCACTATTTTGCGGAAATTTTTTTCTTCGTATATTTGAATTTTAGTTTCGTCAATATTACTACACTTTATTGGAGTAACATGAAACGCGAGACTAATTTTTTAATTAGGGCGTTAGAATTTTTCTCTTAAATATATAGGTGGTGGCTTAAAAGACTTTTGCGATGATGCAGCGGGCTTGTCGTCGGTGACTTGCAATAATGAAAAACGATTTTGACGATTGGTAGATGATGCGCTATTATCCCTAGACATCTTTGGAGCAGATGAAATTTTTGAAGAATTCGGGCTTCGCCCACGCTTTACCACTGTTATGTATCTGTCCATTCCGACTTGTACCTTGGATTTTGAGGTACTTTTATCTGTAGTGATAACTTTATTAAGTGATGAACACGAGCCTGAAGGAGATGATATTACTGACTTATATGACGAAGTACTAGGCAACTGTAATGTTAATGAATCACTATTTGGCATTGGACAAAGCGAAGTTGATCGCTGACGAAAAATTGGATTTGTCGTTAAAAAAATACTTTCATTAGATTTATTATTTGTATTATTTTCATTGAGAGCTTCAGAACTCACAGTAAAATAGGCATTTCTGCCGTTAGAACTCACTTCATAATTTTTTGTATTTGAGGTACTCATATAGAGTATTCCTCAAGGGCACTTTTTGTGTTTTTTTGCTTACGGTTTTTTTGTTGTTTTTGTAATTTTTGATTGTTTATTTATTTTTGAGTTACTCGTATAGAGTATTCCTCAATGTCACAGTTTATGTTTTTTTTGTTTCTGTTTTTTTGTATTTGTTATTTCCACTATGTAAAAAATATTAACAAAGCAGTAAAGCTTATTTATTAAAGTCAGTATGTGCCTATTACGAATAATATGTACTACGAATATTTTTTGTATAATTTTTTATTTGTTTGGTATGTAAGAAAAAATTCCGCTTTTCGACTGTTCGCTATGAAGGTACCACGAGAACTGATTTATTGCATGATTATTGAATTGAATGAACAAAACTTTAGGCATGCTATCATAGTTTGAAAAGTCATATTAAAGAAATAAATAATAAAATAAAAGGATTCTAGTGACGACCTTCGATATCACGTTAATCATAAACCAAATTATGTATATGTTACTGTTGAGCCAACGCACGTTGGGAGAACCACAATAAAAACGCTCGCTTCGCCTAATTTACTTATTAACTCCATTGTTATTAGCGATAGGTTCACAGATAAAAAATAAAGATAAATTAAAAAATTTTGCAACTGATTATCCTAAATAATAAAAAATAAAAATACACGTGTATCAGCGATTCTTAGAATTTTTGAAGTAAGACATTTTTTCGGTGAAATAAAACAAAAACTCTTATATGCCATTTTCGTTTTTTCTACACTACTATAAGTTTTATAAACTCAAAATTTTGTCACTCGCAGCAGATTTTTAAGAACGTAGTATGCTGTATAAATAATATTTTAATAATAACCCCTTTCGTGAATATTTATTTCCTCGAAATATTTCTGAGTTTTTCACGTGAAAATAATTCGAGTTTTTGCCCAAAAAAATACTTGTATTTTTCACAAACGTTTTGTTTGGGAATAAAAAAAGAAACACAATTTAAGTAGATATCTTCTTGTTTTTTAAACTAGTTTGTTTTTATTTTAAAAAGGAGTGAATGCATGAATTTATTTATATTATACATATTTGTATACATTAGAGGCCTGCGTAAGCAGTCTTGAAATGTAAATACGTTATGTTTTTTAAATGTATTCTCTTAAAATGTATTAAACTAAGCCAATAATAAATGCTGTCGTACTATAAACGAAGCACGATGGATGTATTGGTGTACGTGTATATGACTGTTAACAAGCGATGTCGCCAAGACTCCTTGTATATAACAAACAATCAAAAGAAGTTCTGTTGACACATATGCTTGTTATTTTGCATATTGTACGTTTGGGTGTGTGTGTAGTTGGTAAGGTATTATGTGCAGCGTTACCGTTGTAAAATTTCAAAAAGTTGCACAAAAAGAGGATTTAAAAAAAGGTGGCACCAACAAGGCGATTTTAAGAAAATAAGGGGCAACTTTAAATACAACAAAAATTAAAACAAATTGCTTATTTTTAAAAATATCAAGAATAAAAATCAGGTTTTGCATATCTAAAGACTAAAAAATAAACTTTTTTTGATAAAGCAAAACCACAAAATATAAAAATAATTCATATGATCTTGCCTATAATAACAAATTACTTGAATCTTCTGAAGATACATACATATTTTTAATGCTTTCTTGGCATTGACACTTATTTCCAAAAACAACTCAGCTTATTTGCTTTAGAGAAAATTTATTTAGCTTTTGATAAATATCTTAATATTGAATTCTCAAGAAACCGGCAAAAGATAATTCTGTAAATTTGTTGTACATTGCGTTTTTGAGAAATTTTTAATAGTTATTAAATGCCTATTTTTTGAAACTGTATATCTGTACTTTTGAATAGGTTAATCATTTGGAATCCAGTCTTCCAAATCACTTTGCTACAAACTTAAAGAAGATAACACGGGATGACAATTTTTAACTTTAAGCCCTTTAGATAATTTATTTTCTAATGATGCTAATTTAGAAAAAGAACCGATCAGCGGGAGCAAACTAAAGATACATACATATGTATATAAATAAAATGTGCATAACTTCAGATATACATTTCTATCCAAGCAATTTGAAAAATTGCTTTTTTTGAACCAACTTTTCAAGTTGGCATATTTTGAAAATTTCATCACATTTTTCCTTATTCACTTAGCTGTCTTATACGCGTAATTTTAGCTCTCCTACAAAAACATTAGGTCCACTTATTAAATTACTAAAAACTAAAACAATTTAATATATAAAGGGTCTAAATAAATACTTAAATACAATCAGTCATTTATTGCTTCTATTAAAAATTTCATTACATAATTTTAACTAAAACAATTTATTGAAGTACATAGTGTATAAAAGTTTTTATAGTAACTTTTTTAATCAGGCATAATTTGTTAATAGGGCTTGAGTTCAGTATTTTCAATTATTATGGAATGAATTATTTGTATTAGTTAATCACCTGTACTGCGTATGTCACGTCGAATATGAAAATTTTGTCCTAGATTAAACAAACCTTGAACACATTTCCTTTTATCTATTACAAAATTCTCGTAGACGATTATTTGACGTGACATACGCAATACGATTGACGTACCTTTTCACAATGTATGGTTAAGAGTTAACGTGAACTTTAATTGACAGTTCTTCATACAAAACTTGCCGTTAAAGTCCCTGTTGTCTTTAAACCATACATTGTGAAAAGGTACGTGAATGTGATTTTCTAAAGAAAAGAATAAAAATTAAACTAGACTTTTATTAGCGGGGGAAGTACCGATAGTTTTCTGTGCAGCCACGCACTTCATCAGCAGTTATGTTTATCTACTTGGGCAGAGATTGTTTTTAACATCAGCTATTTAACGTGCATATTTAACCCGGCAATGGTGACGCAAATTTTACTTTGATCAATGGTGACGCTGGTCTCACGCACCGGGATTTTCAACTGAAGATTTTTCTAAATTTGTTTTTAATATTTCATGTTTATTTTTAATTTATGCTCTTTGAGAATAAAGCAAAGATATTTAATCAATTTAAGCTCTTTTATTTCAATATGAAAATTCAAAAAATTATTTTATTAGAGCATTGAAAATAACATCGATTTTAGTAATACATTTTTCAAAATTAAGAAAAAAAATAAAACATCTTTCGACATTAGGAACTTTTACAAAATAAGTAAAAAAATATAAAAAAATAATGCAAAATGTATACTTGGTTATTTTATTCACATACACGGTGTATACTTGGTTATTTTATTCACATACACGGTGACACACGGTCTCGCACCGGGTTAGTAAAAAAACTAACAACGCACAGTGGCGTGAATTAAAAAAAAGGTGGTAAAAAGTCCGCAACCTTTGAACTAGTCAACCGATTTCGATGAAACCAACTGTTTTGGAGAGTAGAAGTGTTGAGATTTTTAGAAAGCATATTTTGAGGCACCCTGTTGTAAGACAGGGTAGCTCCAAAGAGCCTCAAAGTGGGAAAGTGCGGATATCGAAATTCCTTCGGAGCTTTTAACTTTTGTAAATAGGGACCGATTTCAATAATTTTTTCAGCAGGACAATCTACGTTAAGAAATAAAAATTAAACGTGCTTAGAGTATCATTTTATCTCTTTCAGTTTCCAAGTTATTTGACTTAAAAAATTTATTTTCTAATTTTTGGCCCTGCCTTTTTTATTCGTTAGTACATAACTTCTTTATTACTTGCCAAAAATCAGTTTGTTTTATTGTTTTTGAAAGAAAACTTCATTACAATTCATGTGAAAAAAAATTTTTTTGATATATCAAAAATTGTAGCAAGGAATAATTTTGCAGTTTGGATCTTTAAAAATTATGAGAAAATTTTGTATATTTTGTGAAAAAAGTATTCTTAATTTTCTTGGAATATTTTAAAAAATTATTAAGTATTTGATAAAAACTTTGATTGTTTCGGAGAAAAGAGACATTGAGAATGGCTGTGAAATAAATATTGGCGATTTTTGTTGGTGCACCCTACATGCAGCATTGGTCGAAAACTAGCAATTTTTTTTAAAAATCAAATTTTCGGATGTGGCAAAAAAATTGCACGGTCGTTTTTGTAAATTTTTTGGTTGTTTATTATAAATAAACTTGTTGTTGTTGACATCCTCAGTGTTGCCAAAATGGCTGTTTTCCCGCTATATATGACTGTATTTTGTTGTCATTAGCGGCAAGTCTATTTAAAAAACCACCAGCGGGAATTTTAGCGGAAGAATTTCTTAGTTGACGGATTTTCAGCGTTTTTCTGAAACTTATAAAAAAAGATATTTAATCAAATTAAAGTACGCAGCTCTGCGACACGTACCATGGTATTTATGAAGAGTTTTTTTTTTCGATATAAGCACGCACAGAATAAAGAAACTAATGTCACTTTTTTGCAAATAAAAAATTGACATATTGTGGTCGTGTAGTATAATGTGAAACGTTAAGAGGTTAAAAATAAAAACGGAATACAAACCGAAAACTGGGTGATTGGACCAGTGAGTATGAGGAAAATATAATATCAACCAAAATGTCTCAAACATAACTTTTTCTGAATAATTTGTTTTTGATTAGACTTTTTTAATTAAATTTTCCTTCGAAATTAAACTTCAAGCCAATTTGAATTGAGCCACAGAGTTTATTTTATTAACAGTATTTTTTTAATTTCAGATAGTCAGAAAGTCAGGAAATTTTAACAATATTTTACAAATACTTCAAGCAAAATTTTTTTTTTTTTTTTTTTGCATGTTTTTTTATTTATTGTATCTTCATATATGAACTAACAATAAGTATTCAAATCTTAAATCTAACATATAATTAATAGGCCCGACCAATGCCAGACCTAACTAAGTGATAGTTGTAAATAATACATAAGTAGTGATAAGCAAAAAAAAAAAATAAAAAAATTTCACGCAACTTCATTCGGAGTGTTTAGTATAAGAGCCCTTGTATCTCTCTTTTTTAAGCGGATGTGTCCAGTAAAGTTTAAAATATTACGAGCAAGCGGATTAGGATGTGACTCGAGTTTGTTTAAGTATTTGCCTGCGTATCTTGCAATTTCTTCAGTCACTAGTGGCATTTTTAAATCACGATGCAAACTTGAATTCTTAATGTACCATGGAGCAGATGTTATTAACCTTAATATTTTGTTTTGTCTTCGTTGAATTCTCTCTACATTGGAAGCAGAAGCAGTGCCCCATAACTGGATACCGTAACACCATATTGGCTTTAAAAGCGACTTGTATATTAAAAGTTTGCAGTCTATGGGGGAACAAGTATCTCTTCGTAAGGTAAATGTTATATGGACACACTTTTGTTCATTTACCTTAATTCTCCATAAGTTCAACCATAGTTCCATCTGGCTAATGTGTTCCTGGAGTTTTCGGGATGCCTCATCAGGGTTTTCGTGCATACTAAGGCAGGCGGTATCGTCGGCAAATGTAGAAGTGTGAATACTACTGCTCACAGGCATATCACAAGTATAAATCAAATATAAAAATGGCCCCAGTATACTCCCCTGTGGCACACCGGATGAGATAGTTTCAGGCATACTCATAAAGTGTCCTTCCACAACTGTAAATTTTCGTGCAACAATGTAACTTTCCAAAAGATTTAGAATGTTTATTGGTAAGTATGTCTTCAATTTCAAAATCAGGCCTTCATGCCACACTTTATCAAATGCCTGAGAAACATCAATAAACACGGCAGAACAATACTTCTTTTCCTCAAATGTTTTTCTGATAAATTGAACCAATCTATGCGTTTGCTCAATGGTGCTATGCTGGCTTCTAAAACCAAATTGATGGTCCGGGATGCACCCATTTTCAGTTAAAATTGAAGACAATTTTGTCATGAGTAGCTTTTCAAAAAGCTTTGACATTGTTGACAGTAAACTTATTGGCCTATATGACTCAGCCTTGGAAAGATCTTTACCCGGCTTTGGAATCATTTTAACCTTGGCAAGCTTCCAGCAGTCTGGATAATACTCCAGTCGTAAAATGGCATTAAAAATGAATAACAGGATTCTAATTGCAGTACGAGGTAACTTAATCAGCATCTGATTACTAATTCCATCCATACCGGGAGCTTTTTTCGGGTTGAGTTCGGCAATTAGTTTTTGTACATCACACATCGTAAATTTTAAGGGTCGAGGTGGTAGAGCAACTACACTCGGCAAATCAGCAACATTGGTACATGTATTTGGTGTAAATACGGATTTTAAATGCTCAGCAAATATGTTACCTTTTTCAGTATCGCTTCTTGCCCAACTTCCGGTAGATGTGCGCAGAGGTGGCTTAAACTCAACGGGTGTTTTAAACTTTTTAGCAGCGCGCCACAAAGAGTAATTAGATGCTGGTGTGACATCAAGGCTTTCCAGATAGTTTTTGAAAGATGCAGTTTTTTCAGATGCAAGCAACTCTTGGAGTCGTTTAGTGCACTCTTTAAATCTGATTTTGTGTTGAGGTGATCTGTGCTGTTGCCATTCCCTTCTAGCTCTTCTTTTTTCACGTACGAGATGTTCAACGTCTGTAGAATAAATTTTATTGAACCCAGTATGCGGATGGGAGGTAGTGGCATGTTCAGAAGCTTGTTTAATATTCTCGTTAAGATTTGCAATGTTCGATTCAATATCATTGGGTGTTCTTAGCGTAATATTTTCCGTGCAATGACTACTAAGATATTTTTTGAATCCCAGCCAATTAACACGATTTATCATCTTGACATATGGGTGAGGTAAAGCGCTTCTCAGTGGACTACAGATTGTAACGATCGTGGGAGAGTGATCAGACGACAGATCTAGGGAAGCTTCAACGTGAATTAATTCCCTAGAAATACTTTTTGTGACGCCGAAATCTATAACATCTGGAATTTTTCGTACGTCAGTAGGCCAGTAAGTAGGCTCCCCACTTGAAATAACATCCAAACCCATTTTTGAAATTGTGTTGAACAACGCCCTACCTCTAGGCGTAATAAGACGCGAACCCCAGAACGTATGCTTAGCATTGTAGTCGCCAGCTGCTACGAAACAAGGTCCAAGAGATTTGTAGAACTTCTCGTATTGGTCCTCAGTGATTGAAAATCTGGGAGGTGAGTAAATTGATGATATCACGAAATTAGAACAAAAGTTTTCTACAAAAATATTCGTAGCTTGCATATATTCTTCACTAACATTGTCAAGGATATAGTGCTTGAGTCGTGACTTAATTAAAATTGCTGATCCACCGCATGCTCTCCCTCTAGGGTCCTTTGTATCATACATAGTATAGCCATTTATTTTGAAAAAGCTTCTCGAAGTCAAATGTGTCTCAGAGACCAACATTATATCAATATTTTTTTCCGTAAGGAAGTGCTCAAGTTCATTTTTATGTTGGCGAATGCCGTTTGCGTTCCAGAAACATATTTTTAACGTGTTCATGGTTTGTTAATTAATGCTTGAAGCAGAGTATTCTGCATTCGTAGCATTTCTTGCATCATGGTAGTCATATTTGTTGTAAAATTATTTATAGTTTGCACCAAATTGTCAATAGTAGCTTCAAGGCGACTATAGTTAAAGCTTGAATTTGCATTCGTTGAATTATTTGGCGGTGAAACATTTTGTATGGGAATACAACTAGCCTTAGCAGCATCGGCATACGATACACGTGAAGTAACTGGTTGACTTACTTGAGCAAAAGAGGCGGTGTACGCGTTTAATGGTTGAGCTGTAGCTAATTTAGGTTTTTGCACCATAGCCTGCTTGACGAAAGAGTACACAGGACATCCTCTGTAGTTAGCGGTGTGATTACCTCCACAATTACTGCATTTTTTTTCCGCTTGATCTTTTGGTTTGGTACAACTTGCAGTACCGTGCAACTCACCGCAGATAACACACACTGTAGGTAAATTGCAGTAAGCTTTTGTATGGCCATATTCTTGGCAATTATGACACTGCACGGGACCTGCACGCTTATGTGGCTCTTCAACTGTGATTTTTCTGTATAAAAGGTATTTAAGGCTATAAATAGGATGAGTCTCGTTTTTTTTCAACTGTATATCATTTGGCTCCAGTTCAACACGAAATAGGGGTTGGGGTACTTTTTCTTTGTTAAATATGTTTGATACATTCTTTACCTTAAATCCCTGGAGGACAAGTGCATCTTTTATTTCTTCAGGGACAACATAAGAATCTATGCCCTTCAATACTATCTGTAGGCCTTTAGCGCTCTTAAGCTGGTATGTGTAGAAGCTTGTTTTATTTGTTTCAAATTCAGAAACCATTTTGCGGAAATCCTTTTCATCATAAATTTGAATTTTCGTTTCATCGATGTTGCCACGTTTTATTGGGACAATGTGGAATTTATTTTCACCAATGACCGAAATTAATTTTTTAATAAGGCCATTTGAATTTTTCTCTCTCAAGTAGATTGGTGGCGGCTTGGATGTTTTATTCGACGATGCATCGGGTTTGTCGTTTTCATCTTGTAAAATTTTAAAACGGTTTTGGCGATTAATTGAGGATGCGCTGTTATCCCTAGACATTTTTGGAGCGGATGAAAGTTTTGAAGAATTTGGGCTTCGCCCACGCTTTACCACGGTTATATATCTGTCCATACCGACTTGCACCTTGGGTTTTGAAATACTGTTATCTGTAGTGATAACTTTGTTAAGTGACGAATACGAGCCCGAAGGGGATGATATTACTGACTTATATGAAGAAGTACTAGGCAATTGTAATGTTAATGAATCACTACTATTTGGCATTGGACAAAGCGAAGTTGATCGCTGACGAAAAATTGGTTTTGCCGTTAAAAAAACACTTTCATTAGATTTATTATTTCTATTATTTTCATTAAGAGCTTCAGAACTCACAGTAAAATATGCATTTCTGCCGTTAGAACTCACTTCATATTTTTTTGTATTTGAGGCACTCATATAGAGTATTCCTCAAGGGCACGTTTTGTGTTTTTTTGCTTACGGTTTTTTTGTTTTTGTAATTTATGAATGTTTGTCTGTTTTTGAGTTACTCGTATAGAGTATTCCTCAATGTCACTGTTTATATTTTTTTGTTTGCTTTTTTTGTATTTGTTATTTCCACTATGTAAAAAATATTATCAAAGCAATAAAGCTTATTTATTATAGTCACTATGTACCTATTACGAATAATATGTACTACGAATATTTTTTTGTATAATTTTTTGTTAGTTTGGTATGTAAAAAAAAAATTCCGCTAATCGACTGTTCGCTATGAAGGTACCACGAGAAGCAAAATGGCAAGATATTATACTACACGTGTAGAATAATTTGGGTCTATCGCAGAAAATATTGAAAAGATACTGATTCAGCTTAAACATTAATATTATAAGATGGAAAAGTCCCTTGGATTATACTTTTTCCTGCTTCGATGTTCGTGTATGGAAACTCTGCAGGAAATAAAATACCTACTTAAAGAGTAGGCTGAGTTTTGCTTACAAATATTGGGGAAATATGAGATTCCAACATACATACATACATATGTATGTATATCTATGAATATGTATACATATTTTATAAAATTTATCTTATTCTCTTTTTTTTATCAATAAACCATAAAAAAGACATGTGTTGGTTATAAAAAATTAGCGTTTATTTTTATTCAGCTAGCGGTTTTTGCGGGTTTTCAGGGCCTATATGGTGGGAAATGCATACAACATTTTGGCAACACTGGACATCCTACACACAAATATAGGCAGGAGAGGAGATTTTATAAAAATGCTAAAAATTTTTCTAACACAATTTTTCCCAATAAAAAAAATTATTATAAAATTTTAATTTGGGAATCATTTTAATTTTCATCAATAGTATACATTTAGCTTTGCTGAAAAAATATTATTCTCCTACCTTCAATACTTTTTCAAATATTCAAAATCCAATTTTGATTAAAAATTTTAATTTTCTACATTTTTTATTTTTGTCTAAATTATTGATCTTATTTTCTTTACTGCAAATGTTTCTTAATTTTTTCTATGTTATTACAATATAAGATATAATTGTCTATTCAAGGGTATATAATATGTATTCTTTTGCCATTATATCAGTCTTAAAATGTATACACAAATATAACACCTCCGGTAACAATTTACGTGTTTTATCTGATACTCAAACAAACCCAAATTTTTTATGAACTCTTGAAGCTGTTATTAAATACTTTCTTAACTTAAATACAATAAACTATAAGAATTTATATACACACAGTATATTTATATACCCACAAGGACAAATAGATTGAGTTATTTATTTATTAAAAAAAAATTAGTAGTTAATTAAACATTAGAACATTAAATTACAAAAAAATTTTATGTAGCTCCTTTTTAAATGCATATAAATTAAATAAATTATTAAATATAAGTTTTGAATATAATTTGACAGAGAATACTTATGTATCAAGAGATATATGTACAATGTACATATGTATGTATGAGTATTAAAACTTATAACTAAATTTCTCGTTCTGATTCTGATAATTTTATTAAAAATATATTTAATAAGTTCAGTTTCATTTTCTTTATTACTCGCATCTAAGTGCAGGGATACATACATATGTTGTTTTCAATTTATATATGGGTTTTACTTCAAGAATTTGCTTTAGAATAATCTGAGACATCATGGCCTAGCAAGCTCTTGATTTCCTCTGCTTCGGGATCGTCCTTCTCGATTTCAATATTTTTTGGCAACCATTTCATTCTTATGCCTGATTGCATCAAATCATTATTTTGAGCATTTACGTGTATTGAAAAGTCGATATTGCTTAACATCTCTATTTCTAGCTTCCTGTGCTTCTTCGGTTAGTTCCCCCAGAGGAAGAATGTTGTTTTCTATTATTTCTTTTGTATGCGCTAGCACTTTATGTACGGTTGGAATTATGGATTTCTATGGATATAATTCATTTATTAGAATCAGAGTGTTTTTTTGCCTGTTTGTCCTTATTAATTAACTTTTTGCTATTTATGACGGCCAGTATTATTTTAATCTTATGAGATTAAAGCTACTACCAGTTATAGAAGATGTGGTTTCAGAGTCATCAAAAAATCGCCTAGCAGTGTTGCCATTATTGTAGTTTCCATAGCCAAATAAAGGTTTGTCAATGATTACCAAAGTTGGCAAACGGTATCGTAAAAATACCGATACCGATTCAAATACCGTTTTCTTTATGAAAAATCGACTATTGTAAGTCATGTATTAATTATCTTCTAAAAAATTTTGGCCAGTCTTTATTTTATATTGATATCTGTGTAAATTGATATTCTGAAAAAAAATGTGAAAAAGCTAAGTTCCTATAAAAAACTTCGTCCATCAAAAGTACTTCGACCAAAACTTGGATATATCTTCGCAATATTTTTCATAATCTTACCACTAAGAGGAACAAAGTTACAAGGCGTTAAAAGAGGACAATGGTTTCAATTTCCCAATAAACTTATAAAATATAATCTGTGTATACATTAGGGCGGGTCGATTCTTTTTTTTGCAAAAATCGTATAACAAAAACGTAATCTACACGAATTTCTGAAAAAATTCTCCGATGAAACCACGTGAATAAAATCAATCCCTATACAGCGCCTCTCGACATGAAGTTGTATTTCTTCTTCTGTAGAAAAACAATTTTTTTTAAATTAATCTTTTTTAAATAGAAAACTATAAAATGAAATAAATGCTACTAAATTTGAATCATTATTTTTCCTCCCACGTACGTACCCCCTGCTTTTAATTTCTCCTCGGGATACCATAGATTTTTCCATAATGTCGAGAGGCATTTAGTTTCTTCGCAAAATTTTCTTAGAGTTACCATATGATTTTTTATATTTTTTTTTCATCCATACAAATTTATCCGGCCTAGTTATACATTAAAAAGTTAATTTTGATTTGTCCGATTTTTCGCGTATAATATGACGATTATTTTATCGTTTATCGGGATTTCGAAAATTTTTTGATAATTTTATCTGGCAGCCCTGGTCACAATTTAATTTCACTGCTGCTCTTAGTAGTTTTTTTCTTCAAAATAACAGAACTGCTACAAACAACATACTGCTAAACTGTGATCACAGTCACAGTTTAAAAGAATAGCGATTTAGAAATTACATTCACAAGGAGCAACATTATTAAAAAATCGCGTTATCGCTAATCACTATTCTGTACGGACACAAGATATGTAATTCAAAGTCTCTGGGTTTTTTGTTTGTTTTTCTAGTTTTGGTTTTTTTTTTGCAGTTCGAATACGAATATTCGTGGATCACTATATATATTCGTATTCGACAAATCCAGACGGATTCGAACACGAATCTATTCGTATTCGCCAAATTCAGACGAATACGAATACGAATATTTTTTCAAAGAAATTAAATAAATAAATGCATAAATCCTAAACGAAATTTAAATAAATGACTAAAAATTTTAGTTTGTACAAATACATTAATTTTTTTATAGAAATTTGTGTTTTGTATGATATTCAAATATTATTCAATGAAGATTATTAAAATTTTGGGTACTTTTTATTAACTTTAAAGTACGCCAACAAGAGTGTGAAGTCCTTTTTCATAACAATTTTTTAACATTTCATATTGCATATAATATTCGTATTCGCGAATATTGTTTCAAATATTCGTATTCGTATTCGCGAATATCAAAAATTGACATTCGTTACATCACTAGTACACACATATACAATTGTATGTATGTATAATACATGGGATTTTAAAATTTTTGGTTGTTCGTTTTGGAACGCATTTCAACTCTTATGTATTTGTTGTTGTAGCGGCCAAGGTTCTACATACTCTGTCAAAATTTCAGGTCCGTAGCTCTTACGGTTCCTAAGAAAATAGCCCGTGACGGACAGACGGACAGCGTAGTGAAAACAATAGTGTTCTTTATCACCTTTGGTGTACGGAACCCTAAAAAATACAGATTTCGTAAATTTTTGGTTTGTGAGCATCTAAGTTGCAGTAGTTAATGAACACAAACAAATGTACGCGTACATGGATTTTTTTGTACATCGGGAGCCTGTATTAAAAATATGTAAAATCAAATTTGTTCAGAATGAGTTTCGGATGGCAAATAGCTCCCCCATACAATATTTATTTGTAATATAAATTTCGAATAAAAAAAATAATTTTTTCTCGTTTTGTATACATTTTTCTCTATTCTGCTAACTCAAAGTATAATTTTTTAGTGAAAATAAATGCTAGCTCACATGCATATTTCCAAGATATTTAAAAAATAAGTAATTTTTTATAAATCTACTACATATCTTATTGCATGCTGAACACGAATCAGGTAAGGATTTCGATATCCTCTGGCTACTTTTTGAGATATGATTACTTTTAACATATTAGTACACAGCGATTCCGATAAAAAAATAATAATATATGTATAAGTTTTAAACTGTTAATCGAAGATAAACATTATGTATGGGCCGATTATAGTCAATAACATAAGCAAACCATAGCAAAATAACTTTTTTTGGGAAGACCTATAAAGTAGTAAGCATATTTAAACCATTTTAAGGAAGGCATATCATGTATTTTTACATTAACGAATTAACTAGTTTTTTCGCTTTACTGAAAAGTCAGATTTTTTGAGTTGATGTATTCGTATGTTGAATATGGGCTCTCAACATATCGTAAAAATAAGGGCCTTTCTATATTAAGGTAAGGTATTTACGAGTAATTCAATATAAAATTTTAATTTTTGATTGTGACTGCTATGAAGTTATTTTTTAGTTATTTGTGTGTCTGGGTATCTGTTGTCTGTACGAGTCCTCGTACGGACCAATGGAATGGACCGATTTTGATTTAATTTTTTCTATTTGAAATGTGACTTGATCCAGAGTTCTTAGCTACATATGTCCAGACGATTAGAAGATATCACAATAACATCTTTTCTAGATATATCCGGAGCCACTGGTGGAATTATGTCTGATGACGCCTAAGGCCCCGTGAGATTTGCCGCCCTTTATTGCTCTATGAAGAAAAGCTTTTTAAAATATGTGAATTTATAAATATTTAAATTACACTGTGCAACAGTAAAAAATCCGCATGATCCTGACAGTATAGGTCGATAGTACTACCAAAAAGAACTAAACCCCCATACACAGTTTGGCGATTTAGGTGACCAATTAATTTTTATGAAAAATATTGCGCCTTCAAAAAATGGTGTTATCATATTTTTGCCAACAGATAATTCAGACTTTGTGATAGCGCTTTACTATATATAGAAATAATGTAGCTAAGACTCTGCTAAACAAATCTCATCACTTTTTGCAAAAATAAAGCATAGTCTAGTAAAAAAACGAAAATTTAAAGGAGCAATCAAACCGGCAACTGTTTGAACATATAAAATGCTGAAACTCTCCGTTGTGTATAGCTTTTCGTTTCATGTGTTCGCTTTAACTGCGACTGTTTAAATTTTCAGAAGCATAAGTAAAAGAAATTACACAAATCAGAAATTTTTTAACGCTGCTTTTCAATACGTCCTAACTAGAGTACGCTCTGGTTTCGTAAATGAACATGTAAAATACACTTACCCGAACTGTCGTTAAATCTTAAAAATTTACAATGGTCTGCTCAAGCGCTTTATAATACTATCATATAAATCAAAATTTTTTGCACCGATAAATTAACCGTCAAGTCAGAATTATATTCTAAATTTTTCATTGATATGTATAAAGCAAAAGTAATTCACAGAAATTATCAATTTCGAGCTACTTAATATGTCAATTTTTAGGGGTTATTAAAATTTTCCGCCCCTAAAACCATGCCGCCCTAGACCCGGGCCTCACGGCCCTATACGTACATTCTGCACTGTCCGGGGTTTTAACATGATTCATAAAATAAGTGTATGTATATTTTGGGGAATTTTAAGGAATACCGTATTGAGAAAATAATTACGTTGCAAAAATAAAAATACCCGATCAACCTGGTAATACAGGTAAGACCGCTGGCCTTAGGTTTGTTTAAGGCAACCGAGTGTGAAAAACATCGAGGGCATATGCGTGATCTTGTGGTTTTGCGGTGCACTTGTGCCCGCCTCTGCCAAGGATAGAACACTTTTATATAATAAGTACTCGTTTTGAATTCTTCAAAGAAATGGAAAAAATTTTTTAAATACTTTTAATAACAAACAAACAAAATGGTAAATCAAATATTTACATCTTTTCAGATTTCCTTTCTATTTGTGCTACAAAAGCAAACATGATTTTTTGCTAGACAATTTAGAAACAGTCGTTTCTTGCTTGTTGTTATATGATAAATCAGCAGAATTGAATAAACTGCAAGAATATGGCGACCAAGAGAATCTTCTAAAGGTTACGTTTGTTTATTTTACGAAAACTAGATATGATAACAAATACTTTTTTTTTTGTAGATTGCTATACCCATTGTACGAGCATTTATCCTATGCAGTCAATGTCCTGCCAATACAAATGTCGAATTTAAGAATCATATAAAAAATGTTTTACGCTTGGACTTAGCAAATATTAAAAATGAAACGAATACATGGAAAATTTTACTTACTTTTGTCGACATTCTAAAAGATGATAACCATTCTCGTAGCATGGCTGGCTTCCCAATATTCTTCCAAGAAACGAAGTGGTATAATATTGACTATAAATGTTTGAAGTCAGCGTTAAACTTGTATGTAGTAAGTATAGTAAATATTTATTATTTTTAAGTTATGAGTCGTGAGTTATTAGTTACCCAGAAAAAAATAAATGAACGCGTTGAAAATGAAATAATGTTTCATGCTTTCTTGAGCATTTGTTTTTTCAAATGCATTCTAAACATCATGACAAATCGAAAATAATGCTAAAGTTTTTGACCTCATCAAAAACGAATACGATATTACTAGGTAATATATTTTCATAAAACAAGTTTTATCTCCAACAAATAACAAGAGTACAGTAGCTCACTGTTATAGACTGTGCCTTCACAGAAAAAAATAAGTTTTATTTTTGATAACAAAAATCCCGGTATTCAATAATTTTGATTTTCGAATTTCCTGTGATAAAGAAATCCGCTATATCAATAACAAAACTTTTAAAAGAATAATACTATTTTTTTCAATAATATAAATATGTATTTGAATCAATAAAATATAAAAAAAATAACACTGCGCAATAGTGATTTGGATGTTTCCATAACTTTTACTCCTGATTACGATGGTGTCATGTGTTTTTCCCGATCAGCACTAGTTTTAAAGATATCGTGACATTTAGCATCTGCATAATTTACACAACTTTTTGTATTATTCCGTTAACATTTCACAAATGGTCCTCCAGACTTAAAAATACCTTCTGGATTTTTAATCTACATAAAAATCTCTTTCATGGTGCAGTCAAACTAATAATTAGTGTTTTTTATGGGAAAATTGTTACAATTTAAGTTTAATATTTATTAACGCACTAATAATTCCAAATTATTATTTTACTTATTCAGTAAAATAATTTTTTATTAAAAATACATTGAAATTGATTATTGAGCGGTTTAGCTGTATCCTATGCGCATTTCATTGTTGCTAATGCAGATCATCAGGGAATCAGGGTGTTAGCACGAAATTATATTACTCAACTAAGTATGTTTAACTATTCTTGCTTATCTTTTATGATCATCACATTAATTATTTTTACTTATTCGATGTACCATCGGTACATGCATTTACATACTTATGTAAGTATTATTGTAGTGTTTTTTTTTGTGGTACGTTGTTGTTGCATTCTACAGCTTATTTGGCTTTCCAGCATTCTGAAACTGTGATTGCCAAGTGAACAGTGATTGCCAAGTGAACATATTTTTTTCACGTGCCCATGATGAATTAATTGAGACATTTTTAAATTTTTAATTGAACTGTAGTGAAAGTAACATAAAAAAATCCACTACAATAATACTTGCATGCAAATAAAAAAAATAAATTCACATAAAAGACCACCAGGACCCAACTAAATATGCAGTTAAAAACGCTAAACGGATGACTATTAAATACAGCACCACAATTTAAATTTAACTGGAAAATAACATACGGCCCCATGTATAAGCAAAAATTGGCATGAAGTTAGCAAAAGTGACGAAATTGAATTAGGTGTTAACGAGTACCTCCATACAATTTGACATTAAAAATGGTCGCATTACTTAATCTTAATCCACCTCTAAGTCCTAGTATGATTTTTAATGTGAAGTTTCATGTCAAAACTGTTTAAGATCATGTTCAATTTGCCAATTATGCTAACTTCATGCCAATTTTTGCTTATACATAGGGCCGTTTTTGTTTGGGATCAGCGGTGCCAACTATTTACAACCCAAACGCGCTATTGCCCTTCTCAAAACGCGCTATAACACGCTAAGTTACAACATTGACAACTATTTTCTAGCGCGCTAAATTAAATTTTAATAAAAGTCGATGTATGTATCAGTAAATAAAATTTTTTTGTAACCCTTTTTCAGATTTTTGAATATTGCTTCTTCGAAATTATATCCTAAATAACTAAAATCATTTAATACAGAATCAGAATCGCCTTCCAAATTTTTTTTTTTATGCATGTATTTTTTATTTATTGTATCTTCATATATGAACTAACAATAAGTATTCAAATCTTAAATCTAACATATAATTAATAGGCCCGACCAATGCCAGACATAACTAAGTGATAGTTGTAAATAATACATAAGTGGTAATAAGCAAAAAAAAATTTTTTTCAAGCAACTTCATTCGGAGTGTTTAGTATTAGAGCCCTTGTATCTCTCCTTTTTAAGCGGATGTGTCCAGTAAAGTTCAAAATATTACAAGCAAGCGGATTAGGATGTGACTCGAGTTTTGTTAGATATTTGCCTGTGTATTTTGCAATTTCTTCAGTCACTAGTGGCATACTTAAATCACGATGTATATTTGAATTTTTAATGTACCATGGAGCAGATGTTATTAACCTTAAAATTTTGTTTTGTCTTCGTTGAATTCTCTCTACATTGGAAGCAGAAGCAGTGCCCCATAACTGGATACCGTAACACCATATTGGCTTTAAAAGCGACTTGTATATTAAAAGTTTGCAGTCTAGGCTGAGTGTTGAATTTCTGCCAATCAGCCAATGTACCTGAGTTAATTTTAGTTTCATTTGAGTTAACTTATAGTCAATGTGATGTTTCCATGTAAGCCGTCGATCGAGGTGTATCCCAAGATATTTCACATGTGAATATTGAGGAACAACTTGATTATTAATCCGAATGGGAGAACAAGTATCTCTTCGTAAGGTAAATGTTATATGGACACACTTTTTTTCATTTACCTTAATTCTCCATAAGTTTAACCATAGTTCCATCTGGCTAATGTGTTCCTGGAGTTTTCGGGATGCCTCACCAGGGTTTTCGTGCATACTAAGGCAGGCTGTATCGTCGGCAAATGTAGAAGTGTGGATACTACTGCTCACAGGCATATCACAAGTATAAATCAAATATAAAAATGGCCCCAGTATACTCCCCTGTGGCACACCGGATGAGATAGTTTCAGGCATACTCATAAAGTGTCCTTCCACAACTGTAAATTTTTGTGCAACAATGTAACTTTCCAAAAGATTTAGAATGTTTATTGGTAAATATGTCTTCAATTTCAAAATCAGGCCTTCATGCCACACTTTATCAAATGCCGGAGAAACATCAATAAACACGGCAGAACAATACTTCTTTTCCTCAAATGTTTTTCTAATAAATTGAACCAATCTATGCGTTTGCTCAATGGTGTTATGTTGGCTTCTGAAACCAAATTGATGGTCCGGGATGCACCCATTATCAGTTAAAATTGAAGACAATTTTGTCATGAGTAGCTTTTCAAAAAGCTTTGACATTGTTGACAGTAAACATATTGGCCTATATGACTCAGCCTTGGAAAGATCTTTACCTGGCCTTGGAATCATTTTATCCTTGGCAAGCTTCCAGCAGTCTGGATAATACTCCAGTTGTAAAATGGCATTAAAAATTAATAACAGGATTCTAATTGCAGTACGAGGTAACTTAGTCAGCATCTGATTACTAATTCCATCCATACCGGGAGCTTTTTTCGGGTTGAGTTCGGCAATTAGTTTTTGTAAATCACACATCGTAAATTTTAAGGGTCGAGGGGGTAGAGCAACTACACTCGGCAAATCAGCAACACCGGTACATGTATTTGGTGTAAATACGGATTTTAAATGCTCAGCAAATATGTTACCTTCTTCAGTATCGCTTCTTGCCCAACGTCCGGTAGATGTGCGCAGAGGTGGCTTAAACTCAACGGGTGTTTTAAACTTTTTAGCAGCGCGCCACAAAGAGTAATTAGATGCTGGTGTGACATCAAGGCCTTCCAGATAATTTTTGAAAGATGCAGTTTTTTCAGAAGCAAGCAACTCTTGGAGTCGTTTAGTGCATTCTTTAAATCTGATTTTGTGTTGAGGTGATCTGTGCTGTTGCCATTCCCTTCTAGCTCTTCTTTTTTCACGTACGAGATGTTCAACGTCTGTAGAATAAATTTTATTGAATACAGTATGCGGATGGGAGGTAGTGGCATGTTCAGAAGCTTGTTTAATATTCTCGTTAAGATTTGCAATGTTCGATTCAATATCATTGGGTGTTCTTAGCGTAATATTTTCCGTGCAATGACTACTAAGATATTTTTTGAATCGCAGCCAATTAAAACGATTTATCATCTTGACATATGGGTAAGGTAAAGCGCTTCTCAGTGGACTATAGATTGTAACGATCGTGGGAGAGTGATCAGACGACAGGTCTAGGTAAGCTTCAACGTGAATTAATTCCCTAGAAATACTTTTATGACGCCGAAATCTATAACATCCGGAATTTTTCGTACGTCAGTTGGCCAGTAAGTAGGCTCCCCACTCGAAATAACATCAAAGCCCATTTTTGAAATTGTGTTGAACAACGCCCTACCTCTAGGCGTAATAAGACGCGAACCCCAGAACGTATGCTTAGCATTGTAGTTGCCAGCTGCTACGAAACAAGGTCCAAGAGATTTGTAGAACTTCTCGTATTGGTCCTCACTGATTGAAAATCTGGGAGGGGAGTACATTGAAGATATCACGAAATTTGTAAAAAAATTTTCAATGCAGATATTTGTTGCTTGTAGATGTTCTTCACAAATGTTGTCAAGAATATAGTGCTTGAGTCTTGACTTTATTAGAATTGCTGATCCACCGCATGCTCTCCCTCTAGGGTCCTTTGTATCATATAAAGTGTAGCCATTCATTTTAAAGAGGCTTCTAGAAGTCAAATGAGTCTCAGAGACCAACATTATATCAATATTTTTTTCCGTAAGGAAGTGCTCAAGTTAATTTTTATGTTGGCGAATGCCGTTTGCTTGAAGCCTTCCAAATAAACGAAATCCTTAGTTTTTATTTTAGTTGTTAAACTTTTCAACAACATATAAGTTGTCTAAGTTTTGCGATTAAAATGCTATTTGTACTTTAGCTAGAATAGATGCTTAATAAAGCTGAGTTTACATCTGGAATTCTTGTGAGTCATTTGCCCAAAAAAGCGTTACCATCTAATTACTAATGAAAAACTGTTGAATTCAGACATATATTTATTGATTTAAACAATTTGCAATCATGTTGGATTCTATAAAATTGTCTTTTAATTATATATGAAACTGGTTAACTTAATAAATACATGTCTGAATCAAACAGTTTTTCATTAGTAATTACACAGAGAAAACATTACCTAATAAATACCACATAAAATAGAACAAAACTAATAGAGAAAACTTTTTTGAAAAAATCAAGAAGAAATCTTGTAGTTTTTATTAGGTTATCTTATTGATTTTTTCAAAAAGGTTTTCTTCTTGATTTTATTAGGCAGCCTAATAAAAAATAAAAAAAATTAAAATACGAATACATTTTTATTCGCCTGAAAATGGCCGAATATTCGACAATTCGATTACGAATACGAATATTCGTGCATCTCTAGTATGTAGACTATTTATATGTTATTTATTTATACATGCATACATACATACATATTATATTACTTACATTAATTATATTCTTAATTAACTAACTCACAATTATTTTACAAATATGCTTATTCAAGAACGAAAAAGATCATGAAAAAAATTGTCTCTATGTTTATTTATAGATATGAAATAAGAAACCTAATAAAAACAAGAAGATTTCCTTATTAAAAAAAATTAATGAGATGCCTTACAGGGAACTGCATAATCAGTAATTTTTGCCACTTACTGTACACACATAGAAATTACTGTGTCGGTCACACAGCAACAGCAATCTGTACAATCATTGTCGTCACAGTATTATTTTTAATCAGTCAAGAGCGCACTCATGTTGTTTGTTAGTCATTGTCTCGTGTGTGTGTCATTGCCTCGTTTATAACACATATTCGGATCAGTGTTTGACCTTCGCTCATAACTACACAGCTTAAGCAGTCTTTGCAATACCAACAACACACCATACCAACAACACAACAATTGTAGAATAAATCAATGAGAGTAGAGTGCTAGAGTGTGGAGTGTAGAAAGTGTGTTTGGTTTTTTGCGGTTGCGGTGCCACCGACACAGTAAGTTTTATATGTATCAAAAATGACACAGTTAGCTGATCTGCTAAAACTAAAAACAAAAACAAAATGAAATCAATAAGGAAAACCTTTTTGAAAAAATCAATAAGGCAACCTAATGAAATTGATAAGAAATCCCTATAGTTTACAATTTATAAGAAAACCTAATAGAATCAAGATTTTCTCTATGGATTGTTTTTTGATGCCAAAAATAACGGAAATTGAGTAAAAAAAGTTGTGAATAATAAGATTTCTTCTTGATTTTATGTGGTTTTTTTCTTGATAAAATTAATAAGATTTACCACATAAAAACAATAAGGAAACTCTGAAAAAATCTTCGCTTCTTTCTGCTGACTTTTTTTGACTTTATTCAAAACGTGCTAACTTAGCTCGTTTTTTATAAAAAGTCGATGATGGATGAGTCGAACTTGCGACCTCTTGAGTAATAAACTAACGTACTTACCACTCAGTTAAAGAGCAAATCGTTGTTGGATACGCAAATAATGAATACACGCAAAACATGACTTCTTCTAATCTAAAAATAACTTTGTTGAGTAGAAAAAAACAAGCCACGACGTTTTACGGCTTCTTGTCCGAATTCACGCGTATACAACACGAGCAATCAAAAAAGTCAACATCAGCACATGACCCTGTTGAGTCAATCAACAAGCAAGGAAAACACCAACACAAACAAATGAAATTAAATGATATTTTAAAATGGGCGGAATTGATAAATACAATATTCAAGTTAATGACAAATATTAATGAAATTAAAAATTTCGTTCAATAACATGATTTAATTGAAAATAATTCTTGTCTATTTTTTTCTGTGTTGAGACAAGCTCGTTTTGTATTTACGTTAAAAAATATCATCGAATCAGGGAACTTGCATGGGTTTAAATTCATTAATTTGAATGGATATGAAAGTACTTAAATTCTCGCACAAACACATGATCTCCAATGACAAGCTAATTTAAAAATCATTCATATTTCACCTAAATCGAATCAATGCGTCATCACTTGAACCCATGATTCAACATATGATTTGTCATTATTTTTTTTTTTGCTGGGTAGTTATAAAAAAATATTTACGGCTTGAATACTTATATTGAAAACTTATATTGAAAACAATGTTATTGTTGTATGCAAGTTGTCGATAGAGCGATATCTGGTGACATTCGCGTTAGTTTTTAACTGACTTCAAAAGAGGTGGAGGTTATGTATATTATGTATTGTCCTTTCTATGTTCACCGATTACTCGGTCATTTGTGAAGCGATTTTAAAAATTATTTTTCTATATGAAATGGTATACTCCATTTTTTGGTCTCATTTTCACTACACTTGGGTCGAACTCATTCACTCATCAAACCCAATTAAATTACATGGGTTTGATCGTTGGTTTGTGGCAAAAATTAACTAGTGAACAAGTTCGACTCAAGTCTAGTTTTCACCAATATGGGTTAGGAGCAGGCGGTGGGTGCCCTCATCAGTGTTGCCAAAATGTTGCAGGCATTTACCACCATATAGCCCCTGAAAACCCGCTAAAAACCGCTATCTGAATAAAAATAAACGCTAATATAACCGCTGAATTTTTTTATAACCAACATATGTCTTTTTTGTGGTTTATTGGTAAAAAAAATAAGAATAATATAAATTTTATAAAATATGTATACATATGGATAGATGTATGTATGTTGGAATCTCATAATTCCCTAATATTTATAATCAAAACTCAGACTACTCATTGAGTAGGTATTTACTTCCTGCAGAGTTTCCATACACAAACATCGATCCAGTACCTGTGTTCTGTAAGTTGCGAGAAGTTTTCGCGTCGAGAAAAATCAAACAATTACATTGGTTGTACTGTTTTTCACAGGCTGATTTATATACAACCTGAAATAAGCTTAAAAGAAACATGAGCAACTAAATTTTTCGTTAGTCATCCTGTGTTTCACAGAATGACAATAAACTTTTCGTTTGGAAAAGTTCTCACCAAAGTTACAGAACATAGGCACAGGAAAAAGTAGAATCCAAGGGCATATTCCATCTTATAATATTAATGTTGAAGCTGATTCAGTATATTTTCAATATTTTCTGCGATAGACTCTAATTGTTCTACACGTGTGGAATAATATCTTGCCGTTTTGCTTGAAGTATTTGTAAAATATTGTTAAAATTTCCTTACTATCTGAAATTAAAAAATAGTGTTGATAAAATAAACTCTGTGGCTCAATTCACATTGGCTTGAAGTTTAGTTTCGAAGGAGAATTTCAATAAAAAAGTCTCTAATCAAAAACAAATTGTTCAGAAAAAGTTATTGTTTTCAGAGATTTTGGTTGATATTAGTTTTCCTCATACTCAGTTGTCCAATCACCCAGTTTTCGGTTTGTTTTCCGTTTGTTTAAAGATTTATTTACTATTTTTTTAATACGAAAAGAATGATTAAATTGGTTTGTAATATTATTATTATTATATAGAATTATATATTCTCAGCTGGAGCTGGAATTCACGCACCGGGTCATAGACCAAAGGTTACGCTCTGTGGGGATATAATCCAATTATATCCGTTATTCTATGGTTTCCCTCATTATGGTTGTTGCTTTAATAAGAATTGCCTTTTGCATTTCAGTGAGTATCTTCAAATCTAGGTTTAACCTGTTTATTGCACTGGTTGTTTCCTCAGGAATTGTTCCTACGGAACTTATTATTATTGGTAGTATGTTTACTTGCACCAAATTTTGTGTATTTTTGATATATTGTGCTAACGGCATGTATTTGCTTTTCTTTGTGGCTATTGTTTCCTGTATATTATTATCGTATGGTATTGCAAAATCTATTATTTGGGCTATTTTATTTTGTTTATCTATAATTACCATATCTGGTCTATTGGGTATAGTTGTTTCGGTGGGATTATTGAATAGAATTGATCTATCCCAGTAGATGGTGTAGTGGCTATTTTCTATAATTGGTTTGGGGTTGTATTTATAGTAATATGTTGTTAGTTCGTTGATTTGTAGCTGTTTTATTACGTTTATATGTACTATTTTCCCAACATTGTCGTGTCTTTGCTTATAGTGGCTATGAAGTAATGTTGGACAGCTGTTAAGCAGGTGTGGGATGGTTTCCGGGTTGCCGCCGCACCTGCGGCAACTATCGTTTGCCACCGTTGGGTCGTGGATAATATATATTTTCTGTAATTTTTTGTGGGTATTACTCCGTCCTGGATAGCTATTATAAAGCCTTCTGTTTCAGCAAATATATTACTGTATATAAGCCAGTTGTTGGTTTTCGTCTTATCTACATATGGTTGAGTTATCATATTTGGGTACTTCCCATGTAATGGCTTTGACTTCCAGTTTTGTATAAGGGTTTCTATTATGGTCGGTTGGTTGGTAATAATGTTTTTCAGATTGAGCGGAGTAAGATTGTCATCAGAGTTTATTATGTCTCTATATAGCTGGGATATTGTTGCTTTGGTTGTGAAGTATTTTTTAAGATTATATAGTTGACGGCTGTATAGCAACTGTATGCTTATTACACCCCTGCCTCCTAATTTCCTTGGGATATTTATTCTTTCCAAAGATGCTCTTGGATGGTGATATTTATTTTGTGTTAGCGTTGTTCTGATTTTCATATCCATATTATTTAGATCTGTGTCCGACCACGAAATAATACCGAATGTGTATGTGAGCAATAGAATAGCGTAGGTGTTTATTGCTTTAACCAGATTTCGCCCATTTAGCTTACTTTTGCATATTTTATTGAGTCTGCTTACGAACTCCCTGCTGATGCCTTCTTTATGTTTTTTATGGTCAATGGTGACATTCTGCAGTATACCGAGATACTTATAGTGCTCGCCTTCTAAAAGTGGAGTTATTTGTTCATTTTCTGCAGTTGTGAAGTTTGGAGTTGATGCATATTTTCCTCTTGTGATGTTTTGCGTTCTGCACTTGTCTATTCCAAATTTCATTTTTATGTCAACTGAGAACATCTCAACTATTTTTAGGAGGCTGTCCCGGTTTGGTTTTGTGCTTGCGTAAATTTTTAAGTCGTCCATTTAAAGCAGTGCGAGATTTTGTTGGTATCCGGGCCAAATTTGTATCCATATTGGCTTTGCTGAAGTAGTGTGGAGAGCGGACTTAGCGCTATACAGAAAAAGCAAGACATCCGTCTCGGATGTGTAATGTGGTTTCCCAAAACGTCATTAGCTGTTTAATACAGTTTATTAGGGTATCATCGATTTTATATATTCTTAATACATCTAGGAGCCAAGAGTGCGGCACTGAATCGAATGCCTTTTGATAGTCGATGAATGCTGTGTATAGGTTTCTTTTATTTCGTATAGCTTGTTTCGTTGCTATACTATTACTAACTGATCCTTACAGCCTTTTGTTCCTTGACGGCATCCTTTTTGTTCTTCTGCAAGTATATTGTTGTTTTCACAGAAGTCGCTAATTGCTATGGCAATACAGGATGTGAAAATTTTATATCCTGTGTTTAGACACGTTATTGGTCTATACTGGGAAGCAGATGTTGGATGGTTAACTTTGGGCTTCAGATAAGTCACGCCTACACACATGCTTGGTGATATATGATCTGGGTGAGCTATAATATCACTAAATATAGTGACCATTTGACTGTGAAGTGACGTGAGATACTTATAGTAATAATTATTATTAGTATTAGTATTAATTAGTATTAATTTTTTTTTATTTTTTTATTTATTTTTTTAAACAAACACAACCCGCAAAGCGATTAGCTTGTCTGCAGAAAACACCCAGAGTCTACGGTGGGAATCGAACCCACGACCTCTGGACTGAGAGGCTAGCATCGCTACCACTCAGCCACAGGGGCACCCTGGTTGTTTCCAGTTGTGGAGTTTTCTTATCGCCTTTTTGAAGATGTCGCTGGTAATTACACTAGAAGTCATTGGTGTATTAGGGGTTATGTTTTCACTTATAGCGTCGATCCATATTGGTGTTGGGTTGTGCGTCTCTTCCTTACAAATTTCCAAAAATGATCAATATCGTTAATATCAACATTATTAACCTGTGTTCTTTGATTTTCGGGTGGTTTTGCGATCATGTTGTAAAAACGTTTTTCTTCCATTTGAAAGACTGTTGTGTTTTGCTCTATTGTAACTTTTGTGTAATTACGCATTCTATCCGTATATTTTGCGAGTTTTTGCCGGACGGTATCACGTACTTGCTCCATAGTATAGTTAAGTTGATCATATTGCGTGTGTGTTAAATGTCTCCGTTTAATATTTCGCAGTTTTATTTGAGTTTTTCTGCCGGTTTTATTGGTTTTGTAGCCGGTGAGGAAGCCTAAGTCTTTTCTTAGGTCGTCTATTTTTGCCTGTAGTCGTTTTTTGCCATCTTGGTCGAGTATCTAATTGTTTTCCCTTGGATTTACTCTTTAAGTCCCGTTCTCGTGTGTTGTCCCTTACGCCTGGATCATGTTTCGTGGGTTTTATTAACTGTGTTACCGTATATGCGCTGCAGTAGGCTAGTCCAACTATATGGCTGTAGTTGCATTCTGTTGTTATTTCTGCAGGTAGTACTTCTTTATTAATTATTTCAGTTACTTGAAACATTTTCCTGTTCGGTTTGTGTTTTGGAAGGTAGGGCCTATATTGTGCTTCCATTTCAAGAAATTTAATTTTTGCTTCATTAAAGGTTGTCAAAATTGTTGTTAGCATACTTTCATTTTCTTGTGTTGGAGTACTTATGGAAGGGATGGTTGCGCCGTTCTGCATATATATTTCGTTGCGGTTGGGTACTGTTTGATTTGATGTTGATGGTGTTGTCGGTATATGTTCCTGATCTGGTGCTATTTGTGTAGTTTGTTCAGATTGCTGTTGAATTACGCTACGTCGTATTTCTTCCCTTAGTGTTGGGGGATTAAATTAGTTCTAACTATTGTAGCTCTTCTATCCGCTAGATTTTGTTGTGTTAGCTGACACAGGTGAGGGTTTTGTTGGATAAAAATTTCATACATTTGCTGCCTGTAGTTTATTAAACTATCGTTGCGTGTTGCCATATAGTAGGCCTTTAAGACGGACACGTTCATTTCTTGGGTCCATTTAATTCTACGCCTTGGCAGCCCTGCTTGGGTGAGCTCAGTAAGATTCTGAGTAGCACTTTCAGTAGGTGGAGTTCTTGTTGTATTTTGACTCCTTTCTGTCATCGACTGCAATTCT